>PJEM01018146.1:9192-19769 GCA_004023845.1 Helogale parvula
GGGGGGGGGGGGGGGGCGAAGGCAGATTTGGGCCGGGAGGGGCTGCAGCGGGGCCCTGCGGAGGCTGGAGGGGAGGTTCAGCAGGAATTTAGGGCAGAGGCCACAAGATGTGAGGACGGCAGACCTGCCGATGGGGAGCCCTCCAGATGACCTTTCTTCCCAACACGGGCTCCGGGGGGCGCGGCTCGCTGAGCCTGTGGTTTTAGGTGGAGAAGTCAGCATAGCATTGGGTCTGAGCTGAGTGTGGGGGAGGCCGTGGTCCCTGGGCCTCCTTGTGAGCGTGCGGGGGACAGGGGACAGTGTGCGTGTGGGGACAAGGGACAGTGAGCATGTGGGGGACAAGGGACTGTGAGCGTGTGGGGGGACACCTTCAGCATCTGTAGCCGCCTCCCAAGGTACCGCCTCCGTTTGCACACGGCTTCCTGGTGATTTCCTGCTGGCTCTTCTTGCCGCAGCACTGCTGCAGATCGGCGTGCATGGCCCCCGGAGCACTGCCGCCTAATGGTCCCCACCCCCCCTCCAGGAGCCCCCGTGCAGGCCACATGGCTTCTGACACAGGAGTGAAGACTGAGGCCCCAGAGCCTGGCATCTTCGTGGGACTCCCACCACTGGCGCGGGCTGTTTACTCTTAACTGCTTAAAATTTTGACTTCCAGATAACTGGACGGCGAGCCTTGTCCTGGCCCTGGCGACAGGAGCCAGGGCGGACCCCCAGCCGGCCATCTGGAGGCAGCGCTTGTCAGGAAAGTGAAATAATTCACTCCTCGGCTCTGTGACCACGAAAGAGCAGAGGAAGAGCCTATCTGGGCCGTCCCGAGATCCAAGGGATCCGGTCAGGACACCTGTCAGGGCCTTGGGGGCAGGGTGGCCGGCAGCAGGTCCCTGGGCAGACGGAACCCACGGGTGCGCTGGGCCAGCGGCCCCCACGAGGGCACACCAGCACCCTTGGCCTCTTCTTTGCCAGGACGCCTCCCCCGCACCCCGTCAAGATTGCTTTATTGTGGCAGTGGTCCCTGGGTGACCCCATCAAGGAGCCCCCAGTCGCCCCCTGGCCTGACTCCAAAGCCTTCTTTCTCCCCGCAAGGCCCCAGCTGCCCTCCCCGCCCCTGCTGCAGGGCGACTTCCAGGCGCGGGAGGAGCGTGGGGCCGGGTCGCGCTGCCCCCGCAGCTGAGGGGAGGCTGCAGAAGAAATGGAAGGAGGACCCCGCACGCAGGCAGGTCGGTGCGCTCAGGCCCTGACAGCTCAGCCTTCCTCTGGGACCGGCGCTCTCCACAGTCTTTGTTCTTTGATGTGGGGGATGTGAGAGCTCTTGGAGGGGGCGGGCAGGGAGGGGGAAGACCGCCGGGCCGCGCGCATGCGCTACCGCCCCGACAGGCGCGGGAGACACGCGGGCGGGAACGCGCAGGCGCAGGGCCCGGCCCGGGAAGTGGGCCGTCCTCCTGACTTTGTGAATGGGGGCGGCTGGCTGATCCGCGGGCGCGGGGCGTGGGGGGCAGTGGGAGTCCTCCTGGCTCCAGGCGTGCCGGCGGACCCGCGCTCTGTCCTCCCCACCGTCCTCCCAACTCCCATCTGGGCGATCAGGGCCCGGCGGGTGGGGCTTCCCTCCGCCCCCCGCCCTGCCACCCTTCCCGCCCCGGGCCGCCTCCGCACCTGCGAGCGCCCCGCCCCCCAGCGGCCCCTTCCCAATGCGGCCCCGCCCTAGCCTGCGGCCCCGCGCCCCGCCCCTCCCCAATGCGGCCCCGCCCCCGCCCGCGGCCCCTCCCCAATGCGGCCCCCGCGCCCCTCCCCTCCCCAATGTGGCCCCGCCCCCGCCCGCGGCCCCTCCCCAATGCGGCCCCGCGCCTCTCCCGGTGGCCGCAGACGGCGGGGGCAGGTGCCTGGTCGGCCACTTGTCCCGTGGGGACTCACACGGACAGTCGGCCGCCGGCACGTATCTTAGCGTGTAGAATTAGGAAAGGTAGGCGGCCACCGAAAACCCGCCCGGGTTGGAGGAGAACACCCCCCCACGCCCCCGCCCAGCTCGGCCTCCCCCGGGCCTGAGGGAGGCGGGGGCCTGACGGAGGCGTGCGTGAGGCGCAGCAGGAAGACCATGACTTGGGCCCGGGCCTCGGCTGGAGAGGACAGAGTCCGGTGGGGGAGCCCGTGGGGGCGGACACGACGCAGGGTGCGTCCCCGTGCGAGCCTCCGCACACATGCTATTTGGGCGGCTGGGGGCCCGGGGAGGTGACTGTGCAAACGGGGGTGCAGTCCGCCGTCCCTCCTGGCCAGTCCCCTTTTCAACAGAAGAGAAAGGGTCATCAGGGCCTTAGACTTCCATTTCCGGGGGCAGCGAAGCGTTAGGCCCTCCGAAGGCACGGAGTTCTGAGTGAGCGAAACACGTCCTTGTTGCCTCCGAAAGGAGCGCAGACCTGGAGGGGAGGGTGCCTGCGCCAGGCAGGGCGCGGAGGGGTTC
Source organism: Helogale parvula (assembly GCA_004023845.1). Classification (NCBI taxonomy): domain Eukaryota; kingdom Metazoa; phylum Chordata; class Mammalia; order Carnivora; family Herpestidae; genus Helogale; species Helogale parvula. The sequence goes on from PJEM01018146.1 coordinate 11,645, forward strand.
GGTCTGATGCGGACCGTGCGCCCCCGGCTAGGGAGCGAAGGAGCCGGCGAGCGGCCCCCCCCCCCCCACGAACTTCCCTTCGGCGTGAGAGACGCGCCTGGGAAGCAAGTCACCAGCCACGGGGGGCAAGGGGGACACACTTGAGCCCCGCGGTGCCACTGGGCATTGCTACCTGCGTGACCGCGGGAGAAGGTCAACGTTCTTATCCATAAGTGCAAGCGGACTGGAAAGGCCGGAGTCGGTGGCGAGTACCATGCAGCCCCGGATGGGCTTCCTTGTGTGTTAGGTGGCCTCGTGGTGCCTCCTGAGCTGGGGGGGGGGGGGGGGGGGGGCGGGCAGCGAGCCAGGCGCGCGGGCGTGGGGAGGAGAGGCGGTTCCGCGGGCCGCATGCACTGGCTGCTGGATGGGAAGGTTTCACTTGGAGACTTGCTGCCGAGCTCCCTTCTGTGCCAGCAAGGCCTTGGGCTGACCAGCGCTCTACCCAGGGAGCCGCTGTTTGGGAAATGGGATCCGAGGCCAAGCGACCAACCGTTACGGGATCAGTGCAGTATGAGTGCGGCTCACATAGGCGCGGTTCTAGTGCATTTCCAGGTGAGATTTTCTCCTTTTCCCACATGTCACCGAGGAAAGTCAAGTAGCCCCTTGGGGCCTGACGTTTACATCTGTGCACAGGTGTGTGTGTGTGTGTGGGTGGGTGGGTGGGTGTGGTGGACCCCCAGCCCGCCATCTGGAGGCAGCGCTTGTCAGGAAAGTGAAATAATTCACTCCTCGGCTCTGTAGCTATGGAAGAGCAGAGGGAGATCCTGTCCGGGCCGCCCCTGAGATCCCAGGGATCCAGTCAGGACACGTGTCAGGGCCTTGGGGGGAGGGTGGCCCGCAAGCAGGTCCCTGGGCAGACGGAGCCCACCGGTGCTTCATTTGGGCCCCTCCCCCTCTTGCTTATCCCCATTTCCTGCCCCCCTTCACCTCTGCACTGGGCGCCCTGCCCTGTTCTGCATCCAGTGCTCTGCAGGCTCCGTCCCTCCAGCAGACTGTCACTTGAAGGTGACCAGAAGCCGACAGCAGCAGACCCACCCCCAGCTCGAGCGCATTTGCTCAGCACGCTGACCTTCAGGATCCGGGAAACAGGTGTAGACAGCGATGGACTCTTCCGTTTCTCCATCTCCCGGGGCCGCCTTCCACAGCGGGACGTCCAGAGATCCGTCTTCTGTAAGCCAAGGCGAACCTTGTTTGCTGAGGTGACTGGAGGGCACCCTGGCCGTCTACACCTCATGCCTTATTTCAGGCTGTCACGCCTTTGTCCTGTCCTGGAAATCAGCGTGTGGATCACCGTGCATTCGGCCCTGGCCTCCAACCACAGTGTCACATTTACTCTTGTCAGTAGCCTTCCCATGGCTACAGCGCCTCACAGGTTATCACAGATCCCGCCCACCTCAGTCATTGGTTAACTGGTCAGCGCCTCACAGGTTATCACAGATCCCGCCCACCTCAGTCATTGGTTAACTGGTCAGCGCCTCACAGGTTATCACAGATCCCGCCCACCTCAGTCATTGGTTAACTGCTGTGCTTTGATGCGGAGCCAAGACTGGAGAAGGAGCTGACCATCCGCAGGATTGTCGGGGGTTGAAGGCATGGGTTAAAGCATCACTGAGCCACGGTTGCTGGAGGCACATTCCTGAGCCTTTGAGGGGATGGGCTCCTTTGCAGCAGTCTCCCCAGTGACTGACACGGTTTGGAAATGGGTTGCTTTAGTTAAATGAATGTTTTGGGCAATGGCAAGCTCTTGCATTTACTATTCACAGAGTACGCATTTCCGGAGAATTAAATGCAGGTGGTGCTTACACTGTGCGTGCAGGCGTCCTTGTGATGTGAACACAGAGGCAAAATCCCCAACAAAATAGCAAACCAGACTCAGCAGCACATTCAACACGACCACTCACTGCAGCCGAGCGGGGTTTACCCCAGGGATGCAAGGATGGCTCAACAGCCACCAACCACCAACCTGACTCGGCACATTAACGAGATGGCTGACGAAAACCATGAGGACACCTGCAGGTGCGGAACAAGCACCTGATAAAATTCAACATCCGGTTATGGAAGAAATCCGAAGGAAGCAGTATGGAGGCCGCAGATGACACCCTCACAGCCATCACCGTCTTCGGCAGGGAAGAGCTGGTAGCGTTCGTCTAAGATCAGGAACAAGACGAAGATGCCCGCACTCGCCACTCGTGCTCCACTGGAGGTCCCCCTGGAACAATTAGGCAAGAAAAAGGCACTGAACTGGAAAGGCAGAGGTAAAACTGTCACCATCTGTAGATGACATGATATTCCATAGAGAGGACTCTGCAGACCCCTGGAGAGCCCACGAGAGCTAACGTATGAATTAGCAAAGCTGCAGAGCAGAATCAGGACGGAAAGATCTTCTGCTTCTCGACACTGCTGATGAAGCATCACAAAGAGAAATTAAGAAAGCAATCCTATTATAGTCACATCAAAAAAGAATAAAAATCCCGAAGCTAAACTTAATGGAGGAGGTCAAAGACTTGTATGTTGAAAACTACAAGACATGGATGGGAGAAACTGAAGATGATACAGAGGATCAGAGAGATTTTCCATGCTCCGGGGCTGGAAGGATTAATAGTGTTAAGATGTCCATACTTCCCGACGCAATCTACCGATTCACTGCAGTCCCTTAGAATTCCAGTGGCATTTCTCACTGAAATAGAGCAAACACTCCTAAACTTTGTACGGAGCCACGAAAGGCCGCAGAGAGCCAGACAATTTTGAGAAAGAACAGAGCTGGAGGCGTCACGTTCCCTGATTTCAAGTCGCATTATGAAGTTGTGGTCATGGAAAGAGTATGGTACTAGCATAAAAAGACACATACAGATCAACGGAATGGAATGGGGAGCCTGGGGGGCTCAGTCGGTTCAGCGTCTGGCTTCGGCTCAGGTTGTGATCCCATGGTTGGTGGGTTTGAGCCCTGCGTCGGGCTCTGTGCTGACAGCTAGCTCAGAGCCTGGAGCCTGCTTCCAGTTCTGTGTCTCCTTCTCTCTCTCTGACCCTCCCTTGCTCATATTGTGTGTGTGTCTCTCTCTCTCTGTCTTTCTCTCACAAAACAAAAGAAAACAAAACTCACTTGTACATGGTCAACTTGTTTACAATAAGGGGCCAAGCGTGTGCAGCGGGGGGAAAGGACATTCAGCTAACAGTGCTGGGAACTGGGCGGCCACGTGCTGAAGAATGAAATTGGATCACTTTCTTACGCTATGCACAAAAATAAATTCGAAGTGGATTAAAGGTTTAAAACCATAAAACTCCTAGCAGAAAACAGGCAGTAGACTCCTTGACATCAATCTTGATGGTGATTTTTTTTAATCTGATGCCAGAAGCAAAAGCAACAACAGTGAAAACGAACTGTAGGGATGACATCAAACTAAAAAGCTTCTGCACAATGAAAAGGGAGGCTGCCGCCTCGAGGCGCTGTTTGCAGATCGGGTATCTGACAAAGGGTTAGTATCCAAAATAGACAAAGAACTCCTACAACTCAATAGCGAACAAAACAGAACAAAACAATGTGACTAGGAATGGGCAGTAGTCATGAAGGGACATTTCTGCAAAGACGTCCAGATGGCCAACAGACACAGGAAAAGATGCTGCTGAATGTCACCCATCATCAGGAAATGCAGATCAAAACCACAGTCAGATACCACCTCACACCTGTCAGAATGGCTAAAATAAAAAATACAGGACACAACAGGTGTTGGTGAGGACGTGGGGAAAAAGGAGCCCTCGTGCACTGTTGGTGGCAATGCAACCTGGTGCGGCCGCTGTGGAAAACAGCATGGAGGTTCCGACAGAGGTTAAAAACAGAGTTACCATGTGGTCCAAAAATCACACTTGCGGGTATTGATCCGAAGGAATTGAAATCAGAATCTTGGGGCGCCTGGGGGCTCAGTCAGTTAAGCATCGGACTTCAGCTCCGGTCATGATCTCACACCTCATGGATTCAAGCCTCACGTCGGGCTCTGTGCTGACAGCTCGGAGCCTGGAGCCTTCGGATTCTGTGTCTCCCTCTCTCTCTGCCCCTCCCCTACTTGCGTTTTCTCTCCCCCTTCCTCAAAAATAAACATTAAAAAATTCTGGAATCAGCGCCGTGAAGAGGTATCGGCGCCCCATGTTCGCTGCAGCATCGTCCCCAGCGGCCGGGACGCGGCCCGACCTGTGTGTCCACTGCCGGGCGAGGTGTGTCTGTCCAGGGACCACCGCTCAGCCGTCAGGAAGGGGATCTTGCCATTTGCAACGACACGTACGGAGCCTGAGGGCGTGTGCTCAGTGAGATGCCTCAGTCAGAAAGACGAATCCTGTGTGACGTCTCTTGTCTGCGGAATCAAAACCCGCCCACAAAAACCAAGCTCACAGATCCGGAGACCAGATTAGTGCTCACGAGAGGCAGGGGTGGGGTTAGAGAAACGGAGGTGTGTCTTGTGTTTGTGTTAGTTTGAATTTGAATTTATTTAGTTTAAATACATTTGAGTAAAATTTTTAAAAATGCAGTTGGGGCCCTATTCCCAGGTAGGAAGTGTTATTTGAAATTTAGAATGTAGGGGCGCCTGGGTGGCTCAGTCGGTTAAGCCTCTGGCTTCGGCTCAGGTCAGATCCCATGTTCGTGGGTTCGAGCCCCGCGTCAGGCTCTGTGCTGACAGCTAGCTCAGAGCTTGGAGCCTGCTTCCGGTTCTGTGTCCCCTTCTCTCTCTGCCCCTCCCCCTCTCATGCTCTGTATCAAAAATAAATAAAACATTAAAAAAAAAGAAATTTAGAATGCATTTTTCACAAAGAATCAATGGTGTTGAGACTCCTAGGCTGGCAAAAACCTTTAGTAGAAGAAAAGAAAATAATGCTGCTGAAATACCAGTGATTAGACAGAACAGAACACAATGGTATTGAACAGGATTTTTAGAAATGACTTTGAGCTCCGCTGGTGAGAACGAAGGATGTTGGGTTGCAGGGGTGGCGGGGGGAGAGCCATGGCGGCTCTGAGGGCAAGTCTGAGTCCTTCGGGGCTTTCGAGGTGGAGGGCTGCCGGGTCACCCAATTTCCAGGGGCGCATCTACACTGCCGTGATTGGAATTACACAGTGCACGTCCTGTACTGCTGTCTGTGGCAGTTCTGTTCGCCGGCTGAAGTTCCCTCCTCCCTCCTTGCCCCGCCCCGGGTGACCCAGACTTCAGGTGTCGTCTCCTCTGGGAAGTGTCACCCGACCTCACTTCCAGGTCGGGGCCCACGTGCCCTCTGCTCCTGGTGCTGCCCTCTCTTGAAGGCTTATGTCGGGCCAGGCTGCCTGCGAGTCAGAGGCTGTGTCTGGCGCAGGCGGCCCGAACACCTGTCCCCAGCAAATGGCCGTGTGTTCTTGGACACGCCACCGCTCTGCGCCTCAGTGTCCCCGTCGGTAGCGTGTCGGTAATAACCACACCTGCCTGTGGGACAGTCGTGAGGGGTCAGCGACTTGTGCGTGAGGAGCACGGAGAACAGGGAGTGCTCCCCACGGTGTCACCGTGCCCCTCCCCCGCCCTCTCAGGGCTGAAGTGGGGGCGGGGCTCTCGTCCACACGGTGCCCACCGCAGCTGTGAGCGGGAGGCACTTTCCGGGGCCTGGAGGGTAGAGACTCCCGCCCCCTGCAGGCGCGTCCGCACAGAGCCTGGGACGCCGCGAGGGCCGTCTGGTTTAATCCCTGAGCAGATATGACAAGTGTTTTTTCCTAATAAAACAGATTACTTATCATACGGCAGGAGTGGAAAATTACTCAGTCTGAAAATGTCTGGTGAACAAAGGCTTAATTTTAGCAAAAGTTCTAAATCGAGCGCTTATGAGAGGCGACTTCGGCCCCACCCGGGAGTTCGCCCCCCTCTGAGAGGAGATGAGAGCTTGCTCCTGGGGCCGAGGCCACCTCCCCGGGCGCGGGTCCCTGCGCCTCTGGGCCTTTCAGGGCAGGGGGAGGGGGCCGGAGCCACGAGGCGGGCTCAGAATTCCTAGGGGAAAACCAGGAGTGTGTGTGTGTGTGTGTGTGTGTGTGTGTGTGTGTGTGTATGGGGGAGGGGCGGACAGAGACAAAGGGAGACCGAGACAGAGAGAGACAGAGACAGAGACAGAGAGACAGACATACAGAAAGAGACACGCAGAGATAGAGAAAGGCAGAGAGACAGAGACCTACAGAGACAGAGGCGGACAGGGGACTGTCCCACATAAAGGGACGGCCAGGAGAGGGCTGCTGAGGCGCCGGCCCGTGCTGTGTCCTGGGCGCCCACCAGAGGGTGGACCCAGCAGCGCTCCTGAGGGGCCCCAAGCTGGTGCACGAGGGTCCACGTCCTGGGACCCCCCACAGACACAGAGGGGACCGTGGGCAGGCCTGTGAGGTAAACCCCGAAAGGTAGGCCGAGCAGTGGACCCGGGAAGGAAGGGGCCACAGGGGGCTCACGGGCCGGAGCGTCGGGCCTGCACAGGGCTCCGTCCAGAGGGGCTGGGGCAGGCTTGATGCTGAGCAGGAGGCTGGGCAGGAGGGGTAGGTGCCCTGGGGGAGAACTGGGAGGGCAGAGCCAGGCCAGCCAGGAGGCGGAGAGGCAGTGTCCTACCGTGTCCCCGTGTGCCGTGATCGGGGTCGGTCGGGGCGAAGCGGACGCTTCCATCACCCCACAACCTAAAGACCCACGGGAGTGGCCCTGGTCTCCGGTGGACTGGGTTGGGGTCAGCAGTGGGTCCCTGGGTGACACGTCCGCCCACTTCCAAACCGGCCCAGGGACTTCTGGTGGTGGCTGTCTCCCCACGTGCCGGCCCAGGGGCGTCTCACTGTGACCACGCACCTGCTCTGTCCTTGTGTTAGCTGCCTGCTGGCCGCAGACACATCCCGGATTCTTCCACGCAGGGAGGACAGGAGCCTGGGCCACACGACGGAGCTGGCCTTCCTGGGCACGAAGGTGCGGGGGCAGTGACGCAGAGGGCCACCAGCACGCCAGGTGGGGCGATGTGGGGGCGCCCCATACTCCGGCCGGTAGGACGTGGGGCGCCCCGTGTTCCTGGCCAGTAGGACGTGCCAGGACGGACACTTGGGTCCCCCAGTTCGAATTAATGGGAATCGGCAGTTTTGTTGTCTCCCTTAGGAATGCCGTCTGCTGGGCACATGTGCGGGCGCAGACACCGAGCCTAGTGGGGGAGGGGAGGCCCCGCGGTCCCGCCGCCCCCGGCCGGTGCTGGGCAGGAGGGGAGCCCATCCTGGATGCCCGGCCTTGCCGCCATCTGGCTTCAGCCCCATACAGCCCCCAAGTGCGCCCCGCAGTGGAGTCCAGGCAGCACAGAGTCATGAGAATTGGCAAAATGGTGGTTGTCTGAAGCCACCAAGTTTGAGGTGTTAATCACACAGCGAGGGACGCTGACAGGTGCTTGGCAGGGGAGAGGGGGAGGGGGAAGACGGGGGAGGGGGGAGGGGAGGATGCAGCCAAGTCCTGAGCATTGACCCTGCTTTGGAAGGATGAGCCTGCCTTGTCCCAACAAAGGTACTTGTGAGCCCGTGTGTGTGTGAGGCCACCCCCCACGGCCACAGACGTCTGCGCGTCTAGTGACCTGTGTCTCAACAGGAGAAACAGAAATCACATCTTTCTGGCGCGTGCTTCGAAGAATCTATGTAAAGTCCTGTAAGTGACAGACGTCGATTCGCTCCGAGGGAGACAGACCACCCCCGCGTCTCAGAGTCACATCAGAGCGCAGAGGATGGGGGCTGCGGGGACCGCCAGGGGTGAGGCTTGCTTCTCAGGAGTTCTGGGGCCACGGCAGAGGGGAGGGCGTGGGGAGCATGTGGGACTCATTTACAAGTTCACTCAGGCCCTGATACCCTTTGCTGGGCTCCCCCCACCCCCGCAGGCTCCTGCCCCACCTCCCTGGACTCCCTCACCCCTGCAGGCTCCAGCCCCACCTCCCTGGACTCCCTCACCCCTGCAGGCTCCAGCCCCACCTCCCTGGACTCCTTCACCCCTGCAGGCTCCAGCCCCACCTCCCTGGACTCCCTCACCCCTGCAGGTTCCAGCCCCACCTCCCTGGACTCCCTCACCCCTGCAGGCTCCAGCCCCACCTCCCT
>PJEM01018147.1:0-19584 GCA_004023845.1 Helogale parvula
GGCTGGGGGAATGAGCACGGAGCCTACAGGTAGCTGTGGGAGGAGCCTGGTTCTCAGGGGTGTTCCCCAATCCCCACCAGAAGTGCCACCTGGGAACTTGCTAGAAATGCAGATTCTAGGCCCTCCCCCCAGACTCACCTTATCAGAAATTCTGGGGGTGGGGCCCAGCCACCTGGATTTTAACAAGTCCCTAGATGACTGGGAAGCACAGTCAAGTCTGACAATACATGATTTGGAGGAACATGGAACATCACTGTGCATGTGAAAATGCTTCATTAAATTATAATTAGTGAAATTTTTTGTTAGAAAAAAATATCACACAGATATTATTTTTTAAAGCACCTGATTGATCTGACTGGTTTTCTCGTGGTTGAGTTGTCTGAGAGACCAGTGACGTCCTCTCCCCTGACTGGGTGCGGATTCCACCCCACCTTATCCGCAGGGGATACTTGAAGCCACGGAAAGTGAGCACCATGTTACAAAGAGGATCATTTGCTTTTGAACTGTGGTTTGTGGGGGGATAACTGAAACCACAGATAGGGACGCTGTAGATAATGGGAGGACTAGTGTATAATTTAAGGATGGGTGTAGAAGGGAAGATACCCAAGCCTCAGTAGTGTATATGCAATAGTTTCTCAGCCCTAGACCCATGATATGTTGCCTTTCTGTTAAAATTATGCAAGTGATTGTCACATTTTCATTTGTATATAGATACTATTTTCATAGGCATTGGAAACAAACCAAATTTGAGTTATTTTGTTTGCCTTTAATCGAGCTAAACTTAGTTTTATTTTAACTTTCCGCTTTTTTAAGCTTTTCCTTCTGTGTTCATGGTTGGGGTGTTAATAGCATGTCAAACTAATTGCACTCCTGATGGTCTAATTCTATTCACTGTCATTTTTGGCAGTAAAATTCTGAGTTTGGCATGCTCTCACACTGACACAGGCATGCTAAATTAGCTGAGAAGAATAGCAGACTGCTAGAGTAAATCCAGGCAGAATAAATCCAAAAAAATATCATCAGAGATCATTTAAGAGAACTGGTTGGCTTACACATTCACTCCAGGGAAAACTTGTTTTGATGACCTCCCATTGCACTTCGATTTTATGGACCATGGTGTTTATTTTCATTGTATATATTAATATATTAGTGAATGATTCCCTGGGCTACATGTGATTTGACTGAAACCTAACTCAAACGAACTTCAGCCAAGAGAAGTAACTCTAACTGAAAAGAGCAGGAAGTTCAGGCATGGCTGGCCCGAGGGGCTCAAATAATGTTGCGTTAGGAGTCTCCAAAATGGTTCCCAGTGATCCTTGTCTCCTGGTATTAATGTCCTGTGTAATCCCCTGCCCTTGATTGTAGGTTGTACCTAGGGACTTGTTTCCAACACATATAATATGGCTAGAGCAGTGAGGTGTCATTTTTAAGATTAGGTTGTGAAAGGACTATGACTTCAGCCTTGCTTGCCATTGCTTGCTTTCACTGTCTTAGAGGTCTTGATCTGGGGAATCAAGCTGCCATGCTGTGAGGAGCCCTGTGGAGAGGCCCAGGTGGCAAGAAACTAATGTTTCCAACCAACAACGTGCAAGAACCTGAGACCTAAGAAAGGCCACATGAGCGAGCTTGGAAGCGGGTCTCCTGTGACCAGTGGACCACCATGTGAATGCGGCTCTTTGCCCAGTGGAGCTTTGAGAAGACTGTAGTCCTGGTCATTATCTTAACTGCTGAACTAGAACCACCCAGCTAGGCCCCACTGCATTCTTGACCCTCAGCTACTGTGAGATAATCAATGTGTTGCTTTATGTGCTATGTTTTGGGGGGCAATTCATTGCACAGCAATAAATAACAAATGTAGATATCATTCCCCCTAAGAGAGTCTCTACCTCCCAGCAATGCTTTCCTCTGTGTGGCTTTTATACCAGGAAGAACTTCCTCATGAGGTGGCAGAATGGGGCTCCTAGCTCTAGGCTCAGAGCCTCATTTCCTCAAAGAGGAAGTATCTTTCTCCTTTGCAGCAGATAAAGGAAAATTCCTGGGATTCAGCCTCATGAAACTGACTTGGATACTTCCTGCTGGAGCATTTAGCATTAATTTTTCCTTATGCTGCTGTCTCTGGTGGTTTGGAAACACCTGACTAATTATAACTGGAGAGTTCAAAATTGGTCTACCTAGATGCCCCACTTGGAGCCTCTCAGAGTTTGAGTTCTGCCCTAAAGCCAAAAGTGACCCTAGAATTCCTTCTGCTTGTTCTTTGCCCAAGATGAACCTCCAGTAAAATCTAGGTGGTGAAACAGAATGCAGGTGACTTAGATGAGGCAGTGGTAAGTAGCTCCACCAGATGTCCATTTATTTATGACCTATTAGTAGTCATCATATGACTGTTAAGGTGTTTATAGTTCTCATTTTTAGTTCTGTCTTCATAACCAGTTTTTGACTTGTTTGAATCAGCCTACTGAGCCCAGTTCAACTCTCAAAATCACAGAAATGTACCACGTGTTTACTGCCTGCTGCAGGAGTTCTATTCCCAGTGGTCCTTGCTGTTGGAACATTCTTCTCTAGCTTGACCTTTCTCTGGCCACCCTCCAGTTGGGAGTGGTAGAATGCCATAATCAAGGGCCAGGGCGTTACATTTAGAGATCTGGGCTTGAGTTCTGGGTTGACTTTTTATACACTGTACTGCCATGTTCTCTCTGGGTTGTAGTTTCTTATAGAGTGGGGATTTTAGTCCCTGCCTCATCGTAGAACTACTAAATGGCACAAAAACGTGGGTGTGGGTACAATTGTCCCAGGAACAGAGGGAATGCTTTATAATGCAAGGGGTAGCTACATTATACTGTTGACTTGAAGTGATCTTCTAATGAATAAAATCCTTCCAGTTCTTCTTTACATGAACTAATAAACCACATCCCTCCTATTCTGTACTTGTCGCACTGAAAATTTTTACCTAAACCCTTGGCTTCACACTGATGCCTGTAACATTGTTTTGCTGTGTGTGGACACATCCATTTTACCTGCTTTGTCCAATACATCAGTTGGTTGTGCACTATGTTGGATAACAAATATGGCCAATGGATGAACAGGCTCTCTGTCTCTCAGGACATAGAAAACACCCAGTCTACACCCCTTTTGGCTGATACTGGCTGATTAATCAATCTGAACCCTTGGTTTATTTAGCCAGCTGCAGATGCTCCTGATTGTTCTAATTGTCAACCCACATAGCTTCGGATTCTGCTCTTGGATATCATGAAAGCTTTTCTAAAGCACTTTGTTAAAAATCATAGCCTGTGTGTGATCTACATTATTATAATCTTATCAAAAAAGAAAATGAAAGGTCTCCTCCCTTTTATATCAGCAGCTGTCTCTTGGTGAAGCAGGTCCCCTTTTATACTTGTGGATGATCCTATTGCTGACATGTAAGGGTTCCTGCTATTCCACATTTCTTACCAACGCATGGTATTATCAAAGGTAATTTTTGTCAGTTTTCTGAGGTGAAATGATCTCTTATGTTTATAATTACTGATGAGATTGAGCATGTTTTTATATTGACAGTTTGGGTTTACTTTCCCATGTTTTTGGGATTTTTTTTCCCTGTTGGTATTTTTTAGTCATTTTTCTGAACTTTGATATATTTTTAAAAACTTAACAATATATCTTGGATATCTTTGTGTGTGGATGAGTAGAGTGTATTAATTGCAGAATGTCTCATTTCATGGTTAGAGCATGATTTATCTAACAATGTCCTGATGCTTGGGTTATGTCCCATTTTTATTTCCTATGGTAAACACTGCTTTATTTTATGTGATTTGCTTAGTATAGTCAGAGACAGATGCCATTCTCGGAGATAAACTGTAGATCAAAAAGTATGCGTGTTTTGTATTTCGGTGAATTCTGCATTAGCTTATACTCTTCCTTCAACAAGTCTCTCTCCCACTGGGATCAGGAGAATGCTCTCTGAGCTCTTTCACTCTCACGAGGCCATTCGTACAACAAGCCTTCATCATCATCATCACTTCAGTCTCTTCCTGTATCATTCCTGAGTGCTTGCCAAGGTGGAACATCTTCTCATGCCTGGCTTCCCACATGACTCATGACCTTTTTATTTAGCAAGTGTTTCCTTCATCCCCGTTCTTTCTCCCCATTTCCCTCACACCCTCGTGGAAGCGTATATTCTTTATCCCACTAATTTTGGATTGGCCGCGTAACTTGCTTTAGACAGTGGAATGTGCAAGTCTGAGACAGCTGCAGAGGTTTTTTTTCTTGTTTCTATTTTTTAAATTTAGATTATTTTTGTATTGAGATATAACTGACCTGTAACATTGCATAAGTTTAAGGTGTACAGTATGCTGATTTGATATGTTTGTATATTGCAGTATGATGACTACTGTGGCATTAGGTATCACCGTAGTCCCATGACATAATTGTTCTCACCACAAAAAAATTAAAGACCTCATCTCTTAGAAGTTTGAAGTTTATAATGCAGTATTGTTGACTATAATCACTCATCTATGCATTAGAACTCCAGAACTTATTTATCTACAAGTTGCAAGTTTGTGCCCTTAAACTGCATCTCCCTCATTTCTCCATCGTCCGTCCCCCCCCCCCCCCCTCCGCCAACCCCTGGTAACCACCTGTTTTGTGCTGGTCTCAGCCTGTCAGTAACCAATGTTGTGGCTGGACTAGCCCTTGTGATTTTAATGATTTTCAAGATGCTCTTTAGTAATAACGATAAAGAAACAACAGTTTCTTTACTTACAGGGGAAAAAACAGTTCATTACTTACAGGACCTGGAAACTGCATAGTATACCTGGGGCCACACAGTGGAGTTGCCAGTGGAGAGTGTATAAGCCTTTAGGTGTTTTTTATTGGGATGGAAGTTGGGGTCCTAGGGTTTTGCAGGCTCACTCTTTATTGGTGAATTTAAAACATAAGAGCAGGAATTTAAAGCTCAGGAAGAGAAGAAACCAGTGGCTCAAATGGTCATATTGAAATCAACCGAGAGCTAAAGCCAAGGAGCCTCAGTGGCTGGAGGTGGCCTGGCTGTTTATCTTGTGATGTAGCTGGCAATGTGTTTATTTGAGATAGCCATCTTTTAAGTGAATGCCTCTCTGAAGTGGACACCTTGACAATAAAAGCTTAAGTCAGACACTTGAAATTATAAAAAAAAAAAAATCATCACTACACTAATGTCTACACTAGTGTCCACTCTGATGCCAAGGCATATGAGTTAACGGTGATGACATTAACTGCCTGAGTAGCTGATATGTTGAACATCAAGAATAGGGCAATTTTAACCCAGAAAGTATATATCTAAAAAGGAATATGGTAGGAAATCTTATAATAATTATATAGGCAGTAGTCTGAAATCCAGTTAATAGGTCTTGTCCCAAATTTGGAAGTTTCCTGCAGTGAAACTAAGTCTGTGATATCAGGGAACCTAGGAATCTCTTTAAAGATTTGGGTACTGTTGGAAAGTATTTTAACATCTTGGGCCATCTGGTATAAGTTGAACCTGTCCTGAGTTGGTAGACTGTCCCATATTGCATCAAAGTGGTCTTTTAGTCCTGAGGTTAGGGTCAGTTCTCTTAAAGGTTGTGTCATTTTTCAGGAGGTGGTGATGCAGGTTGGCTCCCAAAGTTAGGCCTGTTTGGTGCAAGTATTTGCATCAGGTACTGAATATAAGGCATTTCTATGGAAACCAAAACCAAAACACAAAGGTTAATGATCACAGCAAGTTACAATCCCAGGTTCTGAGTTCTGAAGGCAGGCAACCAAGAAGATTTCTAGATGTTGGGCTGGAAGCATCTTCAAATGGAATGAGGGCACATAGTGGCAATCTGATAGATTTTCCTGGTCTGCAGTTGGTCTCTGGTGATTGTTTTGAGGGGTCTACACAGCAACAGGCATGAAGATTGTCCGTATTGAGTTAATGTGATTTCTCTGAAGTTTATATCAGAAGTAGACCAGCTTGTTTAGCAATTGTTTCAGTATTTTGTCTTGTTTGGAAATTATCTAGACATTTAATGGATTTCCATTATTTAACTTAGCGAAACACCCAAGGTAAAATTACCAAAGATATTTGGGAACCTACTTAAGTAGACATATATAATACATAATTTTTGAAAAGTTTACTTAAAAGATTTTATTCCCCTTACATTTATTTCCTGTCCTTGTTCTTAGCAATTATATTTAGATGACTCATGAAAATGTTGTGAGAAATTAAAAGAGCCAGCCATCACCTTAAGTTCTTTTTCTTACTGATAATTTTTTTTTTTGCAACAGAGATAGCATGAGCTTACTTGATTAATAAGCCTGGGTAGAGTAAAAGTTGTATGTCCCCATTATATTTCATGCTGATAATTCTGAAGATGTGCCTATTTTAATTAGATGAACACACTTTACCTTTTATTTACCAATGATTCTCCTGGGTCATGTGAACTTGAAAAACATTTGGGTTAGTTTCCATTACATTTCCAAGAGTTTAGAAAGATTTAATTTGATAAATGTTTGTTTTTCTTTAAGCCAGTTAGATAGAGGTGTTTTATAAATTAAATTTGGCAATACCATCCAGAGGTAGAGGGGGAAAAATCACATATACACAATATACATTTATACACATATATAAACATGCATACAGAATACAGACCCTATGGCTTTTAATTTCAAATTTTTAGCTGTGAATCAGGTACAACAATATAGAACTCAGTAGTTTATAAATTATGTCAAAAAATTTTTAGAATAGATTTTATTTATTTTTTATAGTTTATTGTCAGGTTGGTTTCCATATAACACCCACTGCTCTTCCCCACAAGTGCCCCTCCTCCATGACCATCACCCCACTTCTTTTCCCTCCTCCCCCTTCAGCCCTCAGTTTGTTTTCAGTATTCAAGAGTCCCCATGATTTGCCTCCCTCCCTCTCCCTCTTTTTCCCCCTTCCCCTCCCCATGGTCCTCTGTTAAGTTTCTCCTGTTAGACTTATGAGTGAAAACATATGGTACCAGTCCTTCTCTGCCTGACTTATTTCACTTAGCATGATACCCTTGATTTCCATCTACATGCTACAAATGGCTAGATTTCATTCTTTCTCATTGCCATCTTGTATTGCATTGTATAGATAAGCCACATCTTCTTGATCCATTCGTCAGTTGATGGACATTTAGGCTCTTTCCATGATTTCACTATTGTTGAAAGTGCTGTTATGAACATTGGGGTACATGTGCCCCTATGCATCAGTACTTCTGTATCCCTTGGGTAAATCCCTAGCAGTGCTATTGCTGGGTCATAGGGGTGTTCTGTTAAATTTTTGAGGAATCTTCACACTGTTTTCCAGAGTGGCTTCACCAGTTTACATTCCCACCAACAGTGTAGGAGGGTGCCTGTTTCCCCACAATCTCGTTAGCATCTATAGTCTCTTGATTTGTTCATTTTAGCCACTCTGACTGGCATGAGGTGGTATCTCAATGTGGTTTTAATTTGTGTTTCCCTGATGATGAGTGATGTTGAGCATTGTTTCATGTGTCTGGAGGCCATCTGGATGTCCATTCATGTCATGTCAGTGTCTATTCATGTCTTCTGCCCATTTCCTCACTGGATTATTTCTTTTTCAGGTGTGGAGTTTGTTGAGCTCCTTGTAGAGTTTGGATACTAGTCCTTTATCCGATGTTATTTGCAACTATCTTTTCCCATTCTGTCGGTTGCCTATTAGTTTTCTTGATTGTCTCCTTTGCAGTGCAGAAGCTTTTTATCTTGATGAGGTCCCAATAGTTCATTTTTGCTCTTGATTCCCTTGCCTTTGGGAATGTGTCAAATAGGAAATTGCTGTGGTTGAGGTCAAGGAGGCTGTTTTCTGCTTTCTCCTCTAGGGTTTTGATGGTTTCCTGTCTCACATTCAGGTCCTTCATCCATTTTGAGTTTATTTTTGTGTATGGTGTCAGAAAGTGGTCTAGTTTCATTTTTCTGCATGTTACTGTCCAGTTTTCCCAGCATCATCTGTTAAAGAAGCTGTCTTTTTTCGATTGGATACTCTTCCCTGCTTTGTCAAAGATTAATTGGCCATACATTTGTGGGTCCAGTTCTGGGTTCTCTATTCTATTCCATTGGTCTATGTGTCTGTTTTTTATGCCAATACCATACTGTGTTGATGATGACAGCTTTGTAATAGAGGCTAAAGTCTGGGATTGTGATGCCTCCCGTTTTGGTTTTCTTATTCAATATTACATTGTCTATTTGGGGTCTTTTGTGGTTCCATATGAATTTTAGGATAGTTCTAGCTTTGTGAAGAATGCTGGTGCAATTTTGATTGGGATTGCATTGAATATATAGATTGTTTTGGGTAATAATGACATTCTCACAATGTTTATTTTTCTAATCCATGAGCATGGAATGTTTTTCCATTTCCTTGGATCTTCAATTTCCTCATAAGTTTTCTATAGTTTTCATTGTGCAGGTCTTTTCCATCTTTGTTTAGGTTTATTGCTAGGTATTTTATGGTACACTAAAATTTTTTTAATGTTTTATTTTTATTTTTGAGAGAGATAGAAGAGTGGAGAGGCAGAGAGAGGGAGAGGCAGAGGATCCAAAGTGGGCTCTGCACTGACAGCAGAGAGCCTGATGCGGGGCTCAAACCCATGAACTGTGAGATCATGACCTGAGCTGAGGTTGGATGTTTAACAGACTGAGCCACCCAGGCACCCCCCTAATTTATAAATAACATTTTAATTCAAATTATGTCTGGCAGACAGAAGAAGTTAGGTTACCCAATCCAATGCCTAAAACTGGATACTAATACTTGTGGAGAGGATTTTTAAGATCTGTATTTTGTCCTTGACAAGTAACCTTAGAAGGCTACATTAAGGTGGGCGAGATCTTGTGATAGAGAGGTTTTTTTTTTTTTTAATAGCACTTTGTATTTTCAAAGGCTTCTCCATCCATTGTTCTTCTTCAGTCTCAGGGGATTGTGGGCAGTTTTCATTACTACCTGGGTGTTTACATTTCAGAGATACAGTAAAATTTACATCTTCAAGGGAGAGAAATTTTCTCCCAGGAGTTTCAGTGCCTTTTGGTGATTTGGGCAGTCCTAATAAAGATGTAGTAGTGCCACCCATCCATTAGAGAGAGCACCTGGTCAAGAATAATTCTCTGGGCTCAGGGTCAAATGGGGTCTCTTCAGGGTTAGGAATGAAAAGGGGTCATTTGGGTCACTGTGACCATGGAAATGATCAAGCTATTGAACCCTGCTGATTTTGTGTAGCAGGAGATGGTCTCACCTAATGTTTCCCACTTCCATTGAGCCTTAGTAGTGACCATTATGATGGGTGGATGGACAGCGCCCCAGGCAACAAATGTCCAGGTTAGGAGAGGGATTCAATTCAAATATTCAAATATTGGTGGCTCTGGGCCCTTTGCCTTCCCTTCTCCCCCTTCATCCTCTCCAGAGGCCTTGATTACCCTGTCAGCTTTTTCCTTTGGAAGTGCCAGGGACAACTTACAAGACATATTTTTTAGATATGTCCCATTCATGGGAAGGCCTAGGGGCTCAGGATCTATGGTACCTCAGAGAAAATGAGCATATAGCCCGGGTGGCTTTCTTTAAGAAAGCTATGGATTTTAGGGTCTTTAGAGATATCAGCCAGTTGATACATTTTGGCTGCCATGAATTCAGGGCTCATTTCAAACAAGTAAAAAACCCCTGTGATAGCCAGTTAGCGCCCCTCTGTCCTTCCTGCTGCACGAAATCTTTAAGAAAGCTTTGACTTTTCAGGTAAGAGTTTTTGATCTCAGTTTCTACTTCTTGATTTTCTCCTTTTACTTAATCTTCTGAGTTGTTACTGGAAATTTTGGGATGATGTCACTGTGAGC
Source organism: Helogale parvula (assembly GCA_004023845.1). NCBI lineage: Eukaryota > Metazoa > Chordata > Mammalia > Carnivora > Herpestidae > Helogale > Helogale parvula. The sequence goes on from PJEM01018147.1 coordinate 9,859, forward strand.
CCTTTTCATAGGTGGTCAATTTCCTTTCCAGGGTGTCTCAAAAGACCTTCTTGGACTGGGGGTCCACCACCACTCATATGATGTGCACTGAGTCTTAGGGAAAAGCTCTGAGGCCTCTGGAGCGTAAACTAGAGTCTTGGCACAGTATGCATGGTGCTCGTGGACTTGGCATGAAGAAGCTGGTGCACCTCTTCAGGGTTCTTAGGAGGTGCTGGAGCCAGCTGTTCAGGACATTTATATTTGTCCATTAATTGTTTTAGCAACATCACACTGGGGATTGGACCCATAATATCCCCTTGGGTCAGGGGACCAAGTGAAGCAGAGTGAAGTGGTGCTACATATCATAGGCCTCTGTTGTGTTTTCTCTCTGGTGGTGCCATTGGCTTCCGGTTGGAAGGCTACTCCGCTTTTCTGGGTTAGGACATGTAGTCTGGGCATGCCCCACTGACTCAGCAGTTAGACAGAGGTCTCCCATTCTCCTCAGCTTCGGGAATCTTCTCCTCATGCCTTTAGCCTGGAGCCTCTCCTTTCTGGTGACAATAGCCTTGCGATCTAGTCCATCCTCCTCAGCTCTTCTTGGCCTTGAGGAGTGAAGGACCCTCACACCCATTAACAGCCAATCAACGCCTTTATAATTAGTGGCCTTGGGGTGCTAATTATATTCTAGACAAGGGAAAGCCATCTGCAGGGAGGAGCCACGGGAGGAGGTAGGTAACTGGAGAATGGGCCACTAGGTGGCAGACAGCCTCCCTGAGATGACGGTGACGCTGCCCTTGCCTGGTGTTTCCAAGTCTGTGGAAATGGAGTAGGTTAACTGCAAATCCTTTTTCCTGTAAGATGTATTTTATAGATTTTAACCCTAAGCATTTTTGAGAAACAGAACTTTACATCATTGGATAACTGAAAATAAATTTAGGAGTTCCAGTTATTATGTTATTTCACCAGTAAAACTTTTGTCAGATGAAATCAACAGTTTCTCTTGAGAGTCCACACTGTGGATTATCCAGGGCAAGCATGTTCCCCTTTCCTTAAGAGTAAGAGTTTTTGAAGGTCCCTACCAGAGCCATCTGTGCGCCATCAAGTACTGTAGCCGGCTGGGGGCTGTCTGGATGCCTATGTGGGTGTAGTGTCATCTGAGGTGCACAGGGGCAGGGTTAGGGGGAGAGACGGTGGCTCCGCGCACAAAGCAAACCGCATCCCATGTTCTGGTCAAGGACCTGGAGGTGGGGGGCGGGGGCGGCTGCTGCTTCCTCCGAATGGAGCGGACTGTCCTTAACCGGAGCGAATGCATGGTTAGCATTTGCTCCGTCTTATGACCCAGAATAAAGAGCAAAGCAAATGAAACCACCAGTGCTTCAGAGGGAAGCAGAGACCACGGAATGCTAGTGAAATTAAAAAAGGGAAAGAAATCCCAATTTTAGAAATAATTTCCTCTTGATGCTCTGATTTGCCTTTAAGAACAGCAGTTAAATGGACTTTATAATACAGAGACATGTTTATAATAGCGAAGAATTTTAGCTATAAAAATAGTTTAAAATGGTTTACCAGCAACCTATCCAAAACAAGTACATTCATTAAAAAGGCAATTGAGGGTATTTGGTGCTAAGGATCTTTTTATGTATTTGCTAGTTTTCTTCAGTAAAACGAGATACTGTCAGAAAGTTGCATGTTCATTAATCCACACTGGCCCCAAAATAAATAAAAAACAGAAAAAAGTTTTTTATAATTAGTGGACTAATCATCTTTTTAGACTATATGCCCTTGATCATGCTGCTCAGGGGAGATTGTTGGATCATTATGGCAGCTGTGGCCCTCTGAGTTGGATACTGCAGGCAGCACCATGCGTGACAGAGGCCATATGCCACAGCACATGGCCATGCGCAGACCCCCAGCAGGTGGTGCTCGTTTCCCAAATGGTGTTACCCACCTGAGTTAGGTGCTTACTAAGCAAGTTACAGCTAAAGGGCATTCCCCTTGGTTGTTTGAAAGGCCAGTTATGCGTTCCTGCTAAGGCAGTAATTTTCTGTTGGTGTCAGTCTGTCAATAACCGATATCGTGACTGGTTTAGCTCTTGTGGTTCTTACCATTGCAAGATGCCCTTCAGTAATAACCATTCAGGAAATCTAGGAAAAAGGAGGTTCAGTACTTACAGGACTTGGAAATTACACAGTCCACTTGAGGCTACACACACACACAGACACACACAGCCCAAGCACACAGGGATGGGGTTCTGTTTTTATTAGAGTAGAGGGTGGGTGGGGGCCTAGGTTTCATGAGCTCACTTTTTATTGGTGAATTTAAAATGCCTGAAGAGGAAAAATAAGGGGCCCCAGTAGTTAGCAAAATCCATCAGAAACTCCAAAACAAAGGAGCCTCAGTGTGGGGAGGTGTCCTCTTTCTCTAGTTCTGTGGCTGGCAATGTGTTTATTTGAGGTAGCCATCTTTGAAATAGATGCCTCTGGGACGTGGAGGAGTTGGCCATCAAAATTTAAATCAGACACTTGCTGTACAAAAAAGAATGAAAAAAACTCAATGGTCAGGGTTTACACTCTACCACCATCCTACTCTGTTTCTATGAGTTTGGCTTTTTCAGATTCCATATATGAGAACATGCAGCATTTGTCTTTCTCTATCTGACTTATTTCACTTAGCATAATGGCTTTATTTCATCCATGTTGTCACACATGGCAGGATTTCCTTTTTTCTCATGGTTGAATAACATTCCATTGTGTGTGTATATATATGTGTGTATGTATATGTGTATATATATATAATCCATTCTACATTCATTTTTGTGAGTGGTGTAAGAGAGGGGTCCAGTTTCATTTTTCTGCATGTTACCCATTTTTTCAACTATCATTTGTTGAATAGACTGTCTTTTCCCCATTGGATGTTCTTGACTCCTTTGTCAAATATTAGTTGACTGCGTATATGTGAGTTTATTTCTGAGCTCTCTATTCTGTTCCTTGGGTCTACATGTCTATTTTTATGCCAGTACCATATTGTTTTAATTACCCTAGCTTTATAGTGTAGTTTGGAATCAGGAAGAATGGTATCTTTGGCTTTGTTCTTCTTTGTTGGTATTTTTTGGCTGTTGGGGGTCTTTTGAGGTTCCATACAAATTTTAGGATTGTTTTTTCTACTTCTGTGAAAAATGCTACTGGAATTTTGATAGGGATCAATTTGAATTTATAGATGGCTTTCGGTAGCCTGCACATTTTAACAATACTCTTACAAAACATGAACATATCATATCTTTCCATTTATTTGTGTCGTCTTAATTTCTTTCATCAGAGTCTTATGATTTTCATCATACAGATCTTTGATTAAGTTTATTCCTAAGCATTTTATTACTTATGATGCCCTTGTGAGTGGGATAGTTTTAAGAAATATTTTTCATTGTTAGTGTACAGAAATGCAACTGATTTCTGTATGTGGGTTGTTATGTCCAACTTTACTGAATTTGATTAGTTCCAACAGTGTTTTGGGTGAGTCTCTAGGATGTTCTCCATATAAGATCATATTAACTGTATGTAATGACAACTTTATATCTTTCTTTCCAATTTGGATGCCTTTTAATTTTTTCTTGCCTATTTTCTCTGGCCAGGACTTTCAGTACTTTGTTGAGTAAAAGTGGTGAGAGTGGGCACCCTTGTCTTGTGCCTGATCTTAAAGGAAATGCTTTCAATCTTACAGCGCTGAGTATGATGTTCACTATGGGTTCATTGCTTGTGGTCTTCATTATATTGAGGTACGTCCCTTCTACACCCAATTTGTTGAGGGTTTTATAATGAAAGGATTTTGTGTTTTGTCAAATGCTTTTTCTGCATCTATATAGTCATGATTTTTATCCTTCATTCTGTTAATGTGGTATATTACATTTATTGATTTATATATGTTGAATCCTCTCACATCCCAGGGATAAATCCCACTTGGTGAAGGTGTGTATGATCCTTTTAATAAGTGCTGTTGAATCTGGTTTGCAAATATTTTGTTGATAATGTTGCATCCATGCTCCTCAGGAACATTGGTCTGTAGTTCCTCTTTTTGTAGTATCCTTTCTGGCTTTGGCTTCAGGGTACCACTGGCCTTGTAAACTGAATTTGAGAGTGTTTCTTTAAAAAAAAAATACTAGAAGAGTTTGAGAAGAATTGTTATTAATTCTTCATTAAATATTTGGTAGAATTTGCCAGTGAAGCCATCTGGTCCTGGGCTTTTTTTGTGTTGGAGGTTTCTTGATAACTGATTCAATCTCATTATTCATTATTGGTCTGTTCATATTTTTTATTTCTTCCTGATTCGGTCTGGGTAGGTTGTATAGTTTCTAAGAGTTTATCCATTTCTTCTAGGTTGCCCAATTTATTGGCATATAACTGTTATAATTTCTTATGATTCTCTGTTTTCTCTAGTTGTGATATCTCCTCTTTCACTTCTGATTTTGTCTTTTCTCCCTCTTTGTTTTGTGACTTTTTTTTTGTTAGTCTAGCTAAAAGTTTGCCAACTTTGTTCATCAAAAAACTCGCTTAGTTTTGTTGGTCTTTTCTGTTGTTTTTCAGGTCTCTATTTCATTTATTTTTGCTCTGATCTTTATTACTTCCTTCCTTCTCTTAACTTTGAGCTTAGTTTGTTCTGTTTTTAGTTCCTTGAAGTATAAAGTTAGGTTGTTAGAGATTTTTCTGTCTTCCTAGTAAAAGCATTTACCGGTGGGGCACCTGGGTGGCTCAGTCAGTTAAGTGACCAACTCTTAATTCTGGCTCAGGTCATGATCTCACTGTTCATGACTTTGAGCCCCGTGTTGTGCTCTACACTGACAGAACAGAGCCTGCTTGATATATTCTCTCTCCCCCTCTCTCTGTCCCTCTCCAGCTCGCTCTCTCTAAATAAATAAACATTTTTTCTTAGTGTGGACTTTACTTTTTAAAAATTTTTTAAAAACATTTATTCACTTTTTGAGAGATGGAACGAACAGTGGAAGAACAGAGAGAGAGAAGGACACAGAATCCCAAGCATCCTCAAGATTCTGAGGTGTCCACACAGAGCCCAATGCGGAGCTTGAACCCAGGAACAGTGAGATCATGATCTGAACCGAAGTTGGATGCTTAACCGACTGAACCACCCAGGTGCCTGGACATTAGTTTTTTTAAAATGTTTATTTATTTTTGAGACAGAAACAGAGTGTGAGTGGGGCAGGGGCAGAGAGAGGGAGACACAGAATCCAAAGCAGGCTCCAGGCTCTCAGTGGTCAGCCCAGAGCCTGACACGGGGCTCTAACCCATGAACTGCTGGATCATGACCTGAGCCAAAGTCAGACACTTAACTGACTGAGCCACCTAGGTGGCCCAACAACCATTTTTTTAAAAAGCATTTATTGGTATAAACTTCCCCCTTAGGACTGCTTTTGTAGCATTCCGTAGGTTTTGGTGTTGTATTTCCATTGAGATAATTTTAATTTCTCTTCTGATTTCTTCTTTGATCCACTGGTTGTTCAGGAGTGTTGTTCAGTTTCCACATGCTTCTAAAATTTCTAGCTTTTCTCTTGTTGACTTGTTTCATAGCGTTGTGGTCAGAAAAGAAACTGTTATGATTTCAATCTTCTTATATTAAGACTTGTTTTATTACCTATTGTATGATCTATGTAAGATAATGTTCACTGTGCACTTGAGAAGAATATGTATTTTACTGTTGGATGGAGTGTTCTGTAAATGTCTGTTAGGTCTACTTGCTTTAATGTATGGTTCAAGTCCAGTGTTTCTGGGGTATTGATATTATTGTATTATACTTCTCCCTTCAGATCTGTTAGGATTTGCTTAACATATTCAGGTGCTCTGTTGTTGGTCTGTTGTGCTCTGTTGTTTATTTATGATTGTTAACATCTTCTTGCTGAATTGACCCCTTTATCATTATACAGTGACCTTCTTGTCTCTTATTAGTGTTTTTAAGTTTTTTTGGCTTAAAGAATATTTCATCTCATATAAATAAAAACTCTTTTGGTTTCCACTTGCATGGATACAGTTTTCTATCACTTAACTCAGAGCTTATGTGTACCTGTAAATCAGAAGTGAGTCTCTTGTCAGAAGCTCATAGTTGGGGCTTATTTTTGTGTCCATCTAGCCACTCTGTGTATTTTGACTGGTGAACTCAATCCATTTACATTTAGAGAGAATTTTGATATATATGAACTTATTCTTACCATCTTATTGCTATTTTGTAGTTATGTTCTTTTTTTCTCTTTCTGTGTACCTTTGTAAGTTGGTGGGGGGTTTTTTGTGTGTGATGATATGTTCTATTTCCCCATTGTTTATCTTTTGTGAATGTAGTCTAGTTTTTGCTTTGTGCTTAGCATGAGGCTTACATAAAACATAGATAAAACAGTCCATTTTAAGCTGATAGCAATTTTGCATACAAAGCTTCATCCTTTACTCTCCCCTTTTTATATATTTGATGTCTGGATTTCCTTTTTATATTGTGTATTTGTCTTCAAGTTCTAGTAGCTATCATTATCTGTAATCTTTTATTTATTTATTTATTTTTGAGAGACAGAGACAGAGCTTGAACGGTGGGGGGAGAGGGCAGAGAGAGAGATACACACAGAATCTAAAGCAGGGTCCAGGTTCTAAGCTAGCTGTCAGCACAGAGCCTGACGCGGGGCTTGAACCCGTGAACCATGAGATCATGACGTGAGCTGAAGTCGGACACTTAACTGACCCAGGCGCCCCAATCTTCTCTTTAACCTTTATACTGTAGTTAAGTGAACATATCATCATATTAGAGAATTTGTTTTCTAAATCTGACTGTATTTTTACCTTTGCCAATATGTTATACAACACATTGTTTTCATACCACTACTTAGCATCTTTTTATTTCAGCTTGAAGAATTCCTTTCTGTATGTCTTGCAGGGAAGGTCTGTTGGTAATGAACTTCAATTTTTGTTGTTTGGGAAAATGTATTTCAAATATATGTATATAAAATTACATCTATAATCATAAAATCATCTATACTCATAAAATTATATCTATAATCATAAAATTATATGTAAGAAAATTATATATACTTTTCATATATCTTATATATGAAATATGTAAAGGATAATTTTGGATGGCTTATTTCTGTTGGGTGGCAGTTTTTTTTCTGTCAATACTTGGAATATCCCATTCTATGCTCCTCGCCTATAGGGGTTGCTGCTGAGAAATCCACTGATAGGCTAATGGTTTGGGTTTTGTTTTGTTTTGTTTATTTATAAGCTACAATCTTTTTTCCTCTGGCTGTCTTAAGAATTGTCTTTACCTTTGATTTTTTGCATTCTCATTATAATGTGTCTTGGAGAAGGTCTTTTTGCACTGAAATACTAGGGTGTTCTGTTAGCCTCATGAACTTGGATGTCCAGGTTTTTCCCCAGACTTTGGATTTCTTAGCTCTTATTTCTTTAAATAAACTTTCTGTCCCTTCTCCCTCTCTTCTTCTAGAATCCCAATTATTCTAATATCTCTCTGTTTGATGGAGTTCCATTAGTCCTGGAGTCTTTGTTCTTTCATTCTTCTCTCATTGGGCTGTTTAAAACGTGCTATCTGCTAGCTTACTCTGTCTTCCATTTGGTCTACTCTATCACTGACGTTTTCTATTGTGCTGTACTTTTTCATTTCATCCATTGAATTCTTCAGCTCCAGAATTTGTTTGGTTCTTTTTTATGATTTGTATCTTTGCTAAATTTCTTATTTTGTTCATGTATTCTTGACATCTTTGAATTGTTTGTTTTCTTGCAGCTCATTGAGTTTCCTCAAAAAAGTTCTTTAATTCTTTATCAGCTAGATCAGAGAATTCTGTGCCATTGAATTTGTTCATTGGAAGATACTGTCTTTGGTGATGGCATGCTTTGATTCTTTTCGTGTTGCTTCTTTTGCATTTGAGGTACCCAACAGCTCCTCGCATCCTTCCTAGCAGCCTTCAGGTGCGATATATAGTTCCTTGGTTCTGTTAAATCCCGGGTTTTTCCTCAACCTTGCGTCAGCGCACCTGCTCCATACTTCCTGCTCCCTCTTGTGGCAGCATTATTACGCGTGTAGATCTTCCCTGGCTCACAGCTCGCCAGAATGGCTGCGGGAAACCTTTCTCTAGTTGTCCAGAAGGTGGCGCTACAGGTGAAGTTTCTCCCTCCCTCTGCCGACCCGTTTTTCTGAGAGCTAGCCGTACCGCATTCTTGCCGCTGCACTCTAGAGTACACAGACGAGCGGCTTCAGAGTTAGGGCAAGTGTGGGTGGGGCACCCCGGGTGCTGGGGGTGCCCCTGGGCCAGTGGGCAGGTCCCCAGGTAAGGTTCTCTCAGAGGCTGTGGGCAGGCTTCCTGCTCAAGTCCTGAGTCAGTAGGAGCCCCCTTGCTTTACTGCCCTTTGGTATTCTTACCTGCCTCTTGCCTGAACTCTCTCCTCCCCCAGTCATGGAGGTCCCTTCTCAGTGCTCTGCGTGCTGCTACGTGGAAATGGGTTTCTCCAGCAGTATCCAGCGTGGCGGGGGAAGCGGGACACGCACTCCCTGCTCTTCCTTTAGTGGGCGAGGTTACCACCGGCTGGGGCAGCCCTGCGCACTGTCGCCTTGGGGGAGGGGCAGTGCTGGCACAATTCCTCTTACTTCTCCCACGTGTTGAAATCTATCTGTATTTTTATCCCCAGAGGCATGCTGAAATCCCCCTTGGGAGGGCTGGACCTCTTCAAAGTCTCTTTGTTGTGCGTTTCTGCCTAAGTCAGCACCCTCTAGGCTTTCCGACAACCGCCTAGAGGCGTTGGGGCAGAGTCACTGGCTCTTGCTGGTTTTGCAGTCTAGACAAGGTCTGTCTGCCTATTACGGGTGCACAGGTGGGTGAGACTCTTTCTGGGTCCCTTTATACAAGGTGCTGGATCCCACACTTCCCACAGAGGCACTTCTCATGGATAGGTGCCTAATTAGTTGTTAAAAAGTAGGACAAAAAAAGAGGGCATCTTATGCCTCCATGATGCTGACCTCAGTCCATGGGCAGATTTAAAAGTGCTTGCGTGGATTAGCTTGACCTCTTGTGCCTCTGTCATTATCCATGAGAAGAACATGCCCCAGATAGTTCTGGTTTCGGAATGAGCGGCACAGGGAGCTGCCCTGCAGCCTGAAAGAGTCCTACCTGCCAGTCTGTAGATCTATGAGTGAGAAAAAGATGCCTTTTTTGTAGGTCACTGAGGTTTGGGGTTTGGTGTGTTACACACCATTATTATAATAATATCTGACTAATAAGCTCTTAATGGTTATATTTTAAAAGATTCTGTATGTGTAAAAACATATACATAATTTTACGTAAGTGCACAGCATGATTATGATTGTTACACATTTTTCAACTGTTTCTTTTTTCTTGTTCTCATTAGGTTGGCTCCCCCTCCTTTTCTCCACAAGCTCTACCTACAGAAGCCCCCTTTTTCTTCCTTGTTAATCTACATTAACAATCTAGTATGTACCTACCTGGTTTCTTCTCTATATTTGTTATGTACTTACATACAATAGCATGAACGCATATATACAGGAGTGCCATTCAAAATATGTAGCAACGGGGCGCCTGGGTGGCTCAGTTGGTTGAATCTGACTTCGGCTCAGGTCATGATCTCATGGTTTGTGGGTTCAAACCCCGCATCAAGTTCTGTGCTGACAGCTCAGAGCCTGGAGCATGTTTCAGATTCTGTGTCTCCTTTTCTCTCTGCCCCTTCCCTACTCATG
>PJEM01018148.1:0-19667 GCA_004023845.1 Helogale parvula
GGGGCGGGAGACATAGAATTTGAGGCAGGCTCCAGGCTCCAAGCTGTCAGCACAGAGCCCGATGTGGAGTTTGAACCCATGAACCATGAGATTATGACCTGAGCTGAAATTGGATGCCTAACGGACTAGCCACCCAGGGAGCCTCTGCAGAGCAGTCTGTGAAGACTAAATAAGATGATGTTTTTAGGGCAGTGAGTACTGTACCTGGCACATTGAAAATAGCAATCAGTGGAATTAAATTGGGTATTATAATAGCAAAAATAATAGTGGAAAATATGCCTGGAGATGCAGATGAAAGATTCATATGAGAAAGATGAGGAGCTTCCTGGAGGAGTAGAGAAGAGGAGGAGAGAATACCACTCATAAACTCATAAGGAGTTTACGTTTCTTGAGCATTTATTTTATGCCAGATACTATACGAAAGTTCAGTCGACTAGCACCTGGACCAACTCCAGCCTGCCAGCTATTTTGTAAACAAGGCTTTATAGCAACACAGTAGCAATGGTCATTTATTTGCATATTGCCTATGGCTGATTTGGCAGTAGAACTGCGGGAGTTCAGTTGTTGCAACAGTGACCATAGGGCCCTTATTATAGATGGAAATGTTTATTCTCTGACTGATTGCAGTAAAAGTTTGCTGACCCCTGGACTAGACTAACAACTAAGGACTAAAGAGTGAATTGCTTCATTTAATTACCACAGTATTTAACACCAAGGGATGTGCGGTCAGTTCAAGAAAAGCAATACAACAAATTGGCTCAAGTATAATAACCAGTTGTGCACAGAGTATGTGAAGGATAGGAATTGAGGCAGGAAAGTCAAATTACAACCAGTTTTTAAACATTTCATTTTTAAATATTTAAAAATAATGGCAAGGAAGGTGGGAGAATAGCTGATCAAGTAGAGTCTATGTTTCTATGGCCGCCTGGGTCGCTCAGTCAGCTAAGTGACTGACTCGGTTTCCGCTCGGGTCATGATCTCACAGTTAGTAAGAAGCCTGCTCAGGATTCTCTCCCCCTCTCTCTCTGCCCCTCCCCTGCTTGAGCTCTCACTCTCGCTCTCTCCCCAAATAAATAAACTTAAAAAAAATAAAAATAGGTGCACCACTACCTGCTTAGGTGGTCAAGAACAGAACCTCATCTACTAGTTTTTCCCATCTTAAATTCATCTCTCCTCACCTGTTTACTGCTTGTGCATCACACCCTTTACTCTGCTTCGTCAGTATGTGCCTGTGATTCCTAAGAATTTAGCTACAGAAAGACCTCCTCTAATGCTTCCTCCCCACCTCACCCATCTTCAGAATGTTTGTGTGTGGCCCTTTTTGTTTTGTTTTTCCTGGTGCTACATCTTATCTGTGCATCTTAATTTTCAAATTGCCACAGCCTATGCCAACTCTGACTTTCATTCAATTCTGCCTTTCCAATATTTCTCTGAGTTTTTGAGTCAGTGTTTAATATAATCTGTAGAGGGGGGCACCTGGGTGGCTCAGTTGGTTAAGTGTCTGACTTCAGCTCAGGTCATGATCTCACAGTTTGTGGGTTTGAGCCCCGCGTCGGGCTCTGTGCTGACAGCTCAGAGCCTGGAGCCTGCTTCACATTCTATGTCTCCCTCTCTCTCTGCCCCTCCCCTGCTCACACTTTCTCTCTGTTTCTCAATAATAAATAAATGTTAAAAAAATAAAAAATAAATAATCTGTAGGAACTGGTCTGTACAGATCTTAGGCTATTTTACTCTCAGGAGAGGGCTGCTGTTTCCTAAGGTGGCAGACATACCTAAGTCATAAACATCAGCTCTAATTCCCCAAAGTAAATCTGTTTGCATCACAGTTCATTTTGAAGAGGGTGCAATGCGCTTACCACAGGGAGCTCCCAGAAAATAATGTTTAACTTAATTGTCAAATTCTCAGGAGTGAAAGGAAATCAGAATTTGAGATGTGTGGATTATGCAGATTTATAGGAAAGAAAAACAAGACGATCTTCCCTGGTCAATAAAGGCTTCTCAAATGAGAGAAATTAATGTTCAAACTAAAACAGATACCTTATAACCCAGTACAGTTATAAAGATAACAACACATGTAAGCCTAGGTAGCCTCCAGGACCAATCAACAGTGATGCAGGTGTTACATTCATCAGAATAATTCAATTAATGTTTAGCCCTTCTACTTCATTCATTCATTCATTCATTCATTCATTATTTCATTCATCCACCTTCCATTCCGCAATCATTCCAAGCACTGCATAGGAAAACAGGAATTTAGAGATAAAGAATTTGCATTCAAACCTCATTGTGGCCAAAGCATATATAATATGTACATAATCATATATATATGTACATACATATAGTTATGTGATATATGTATATACATATATAGCAATTGCATAATCATTTACCAAACATCTTGTATTGGTTGCCATTCTTGCAGATGTATAATTTGGTAGCAATCTGGCAAATTTGGTTTTCATGTACCCTCAGAAAGAAGTTCAGAGAGGTTAACCAGATTATCGGAGGACAGATGGCTTACAAGTGGCAAAACTGGAAAATTTAACCCAAGGTTGTCGGTGTCTAGAACTGACTGTATGTTCTTCTCTACTTTATGCTGCCCCTCTAGGAGACACAGAAATTGCCACAGGAGAAACATATTCAAGGAAGTAAGTCAGCATAGGGGAAGAAGTGACCAGCAATGGGCATTGCAATACTTAGAAATATATTTAGCATTTCCTTAAGAGTTCACAATTGTGTTGGAGAGAAAAACACCCTGTGCATGATCACTTGAAGAATGGGCCTTCCTTTCATTGTGGGATATTTTGAAGCTGTTATCTAGAATTAGGAGCTCTTTAAGCAAATGCTCTTTCCACGGGCTTTGAATTGCTGGCTTGTTTCTTCTTACCATCTAATAGAAAGTCTGCCCAGAGAGGTCTCTGGGCATGATTTCCTGGTACCTTAGATTGGGGTTAATATGAGGTAACTGAATTTGCCTACATTCAATTGGAAGAGCCCAGGGAGATTTACATTTGAATATTTTCCAATCTGAATTCCAGGCAGACACTAAGATTTTCTCTTCTTCTCTTCAAGGAGTTCTGCCACACAAGTAGCAGACGGCTCCTGAGAATAAGTTTAGTATCCAAATGAATAGAAGTTAAGGATTTAGGTGTGCAATGGCATTTTTCTTTGTAAACTGAAGCCCTGACTAGATGTTGGAATGACAAAGCCTGTATGTGGGTTGACCTGGTTTTCTAGCCATCTCACTTTTGTCTTGAGATATGGATTAGGGCTTTCAAAAGAAACAGAATCAGTTTATTTATTATTATAACCAGTGTTTCGTAGACACACCCACGTGAACTTGGCTGATATACTATTGGCAACTGAGAAACACAACCTATTGTCTGCAAGGTGAAGACCCAGGAAACCTGTGTTAACCGCTGGTGCAATCCCAAAGTCTGAGGCCTGAGAAACAGGGGAGCCAATGATGTAAATCTCCACCCAAGGGCAGGAGATCAATATCCCAGCTTCCCAGTCAGGCATGGATAGGCGATGTAATTTAGGGAGTCCACCAATACAAATGCTAACCTCATCAAGAAACATCCTCACAGACACACCCAGAAATAATGTTTCATCTGGGCACCCCATGGTCTAGTCAATTTGACATGTGAAATCACCTATCATACGATATATAAGAAACAAAGTTAAAATGAAATAACACATGGAAAATATCTAGTGTGAGGCAAATAGGTTTTCACAAACAGGTTTTATCATAGTTCAGGGTGCAGGGACGGAATACAAGGCTGGTTAAGAAATATTCCTTCTTCTCGGCAGTGCTTTCTCACTATCCTGTGGTGAGAACTGTTTTTTTTCCCATTCTCTATCAGACTAGTAGTTCGTATAATACAATAAAAATGAAGATACACACACACACAAAGTTTAAAATACAAGCTTAAAATTTTAGGGATGCCTGGGTGGCTTAGTGTATGAAGTGCCTGACTCGATTTCAGCTCAGGTCATGCTCGCACAGTTCGAGTTTGAGCCCCATGTGAGGCTCTGTCAGCACAGAGCCTGCTTGGGATTCTCTCTGTCTCTCTGTCTCTGTTTGTCTCTCTCTCTCTCAAAATAAATATACATTAAACACACACATGCCCATGAAATGTAGATTCAAATGACATAAAATATATATTTGTATGAAAGTTCCCTGTGTTAACTATCAATTTCTATAATTATCTCCTCTCAGATTTCCCTAAAATGTAAACCCCGTGTTGAACAGCATGGCTATAGAGATGAATATTTCATTAGCACACATGGGTGCCTTCGTCACAGGGTTGCATGTGACAGGGACACCAAGCTCCACACACCCTAACCACTCCCCAGGAACATGTTAATTGCTCATCGATGATTCTGGATCCTTCTTAGAGGAGTTTAATGTTTTCATATTCTATATTTCCTTCCTATTTATATTTCTTCGGTGTGCTCCCACTGACCTTTTGTTTAAAAACAAAATGCACCTTAAACAGCTTCATTGTTACTAAATTAGGTGAAACATGGTCCTTCTTGGGGGGGTAGCCACAGTAAAAAGAGCTATCTTAGTAGAGTTTGACAGCTTCAGAGGAGAGTTGTCTGATAGCGACTGAGTTTGGAAGTGTTTTGTTTTGTATTTTTTGGGTTTTTTTCCTAATCATAAATTGGAATAAATATACTTAAGTGACATAGGAGTAGGAATATAATGATTTCAGTGACTCTGTAAAGTCATTGAAATACCGTCAAAATAATTAGTCATAAGAGAACATGTGCTCTGGTTCCCAAAACTGAAGAAATAAAAGGTTATAGCGAGTGCAAGATGAGTGTAGATGAGGGCACATTTTAATCTAGAACGGATAGGAGAGATTAAGTGCCATTGCTGATAGTATCACCTCATCGTTGTGAGAGAAGTGTAGCCAAGGCAGAGATTAGATGTGTGTCTCATGTTACACCATAGATGTAGCGCTCAAACCCATTATCAAAATCAGGAGGAGGCAGAGAATTAAAAGCAGTAGACTGGGGGCGCCTGAGTGGCTCATTTCGTTAAGCGTCCGGTTTAGGCTCGGGTCATGATCTCACGGTTCGTGGGTTCAAGCCCTGCGTCAGACTCTGAGCTGCTTCTGATGCTGTATCTCCCTCTCTTTCTGATCCTCCCCTGCTCGCATTGTCTCTGTCTCTCCAAAATAAATAAAAACCATTAAAAATTTAAAAAAAAAGAGCAGTAGACTGGAGATGGTTCTCAAGAGGTCATCTTTATAAAATGTTTCAAATGGAAAAGGTGTAAACGTGCCTGCTGGTTTAGACATTTGCCTCCAAAGTGCCCATGTTTTCTCATCCTCAAAATGGTTATCATGAATGAACTTGCATCACAGAGCTTTCCTGAGCATGCACAATGAGTGTTTGTCAATTTCTTAGCACAAAGTCTGAAATATAATAAGCACTCAAGAAATAGTAGCAACTATTTCTAAACATATATGGAAATAGTTTAGAATTAAAGAGAATTTCCAGAACTCTTACAAAGTAGATGGTTTTAATTCTTTTTTCACTATAAGGAAATAAGCCCAGAAAGATAACTTATATATCACACGACATGTTAATGCAAAGATGAAAGCAAACCCAAGTCTTCTCTCTACCCTGTTTCATTCAGTAAGTAATCTTTCCTTTGCAATGTAGTTGGGTACATTTTATAATTAGCAGTATGGACCTGAATATTGCCTGTTCCTCTCATTCTCTTGTTTGTGTTCTAGTCACAGGACTACTTGTTAATATATTTGCACAGGAAAAACACACTCTTACATTTCCTATTTACTCTTACACCACTGCCACAAAATACTTCTAACACCAGATGCCTGGGCTTTCCCACACATCTGGCAATTCTCTCACACCAGCTAAGTGTTCTACAGTTCAGCTTAGTTCTGACGATGCCTGACGTCAGGCCCGAGATGTCAGATCCTACAGGTTAAGGGCTCGGTCCCACAAGACTGCCCCCATTTCAGGCACCAATAACAAATTCCAGATTGTCATCTGTACCTCTGACATGCCAGCTATAAATCAGTATTTCCATGACTCTTTTCTTGGGTTTGGTAATTTGCTTGAATGGATCTCAGGACTCAGGGAAACCCTTACATTCACCAGTATACCTTTATATAACAAAGGATAATGTACAGCCAGATGAAGTGTGAAGTTCCAGAAAGTTCCTGAGCCCAGGGGCTTCTATCCTCTAGAGTTGGGGTGTGCCACCTTCATGGCAGATAGACATGTTCCACACCAGAAGATTTCTGGAATAATGATACCACAAATAATGATAAATAAGAGAAATTAAGGGGACCTGATGTGGGACTCAGTCGGTTAAGCCTCCGACTTTGGCTCAGGTCAGATCTCATGTTCATGGGTTCAAGCCCTGTGTCAGGCTCTGTGCTGGCTCAGAGCCTGGAGCCTGCTTCCGGTTCTGTGTCTCCTTCTCTCTCTGCTCCTCCTCCTCTCATGCTCTGTCTCTCTCTGTATCAAAAATAAATAAAACATTAAAAAAAATTTTTAAAGGGGGACCTGATGGTAAGAATCATTCATTTTTCTAACAATTACCTCCTGAGCTTATGTTGTTGGCAGCAATTAGAAATAATTTACCAGATAGTGGCTGAAAGGCCAAACAGTGGCATTTAACAATATTGCCAAAGCCCAAATGTCAACAGAAGCTTCAAGTTTGGAAATCAAGGATTGAAACAGATCTAAGAGGAGTTGTGATTTCCATTACTTAGAAATAAGCTCTTAATCTGGGTGGAAGGGCATCTGTTCAATCAGGACCGGAGTAAGGCAATCCAGACAGTTCAAGACCAAAACAGTACAAAACATAAAATGCTTTCTGAACTTCCTTCTAGGGCAGAATTCATTTGGCGATGGCTTGCCATTTTGTGATTCCTCTTGAGTTTAGATGGTGGTGGATTGACTCTTGAAAGTATAAACATATATATATATATATATATATATATATATATATATATATGTTTAAATATATGAAGTTACATAGAGGCGACTGGGTGGCTCAGTTGGTTAAGCATCTGACTTTGGCTCAGGTCATGATCTCAAGTGGGTTCAAGCCCCATGTTGGGCTCTCTGATGACAGCTCAGAACCTGGAACCTGCTTTGAATTCTGTGTCTCCCTCTCTCTTTGCCTCTTTGCTTCTCTCTCTTTCTCAAAAATAAACAAACATTTAAAAAGTTAATAAATAAATAAATAAATAATAAATAAATAAAGTTACATATATAGTAGCATTGGAAAAGGAGACCCATGACTATATATTTAACAAACTGATAAGTGCTGGGACTTAGTAAATTCACTCTCCCAAAATCCATCTCTGGACCAACTCACCAAGGACATCTGGGAAATCCCTATTGCCCGTCTCTACAGTGAAGAGTACATGCCTTTCTCAATCCTCTCTGAATGATGACAGTTGTAAGTGTCTACTGGAAGTCCACATTGTTCCAAGCAGTAATTCTCAGAAGGTAAGTGTTTAGGTTCTAGTCTGTATTTCCTGAGTTCAGTCCACAACGTATGAAGTAGGCTCCACAGCCTACTAACTCTGGCCCTGAGCAGATTCCTTAACCAAGTGATGTAAACCATTGCTTAACCAAGTTCATACTTTTAACCAGGGAAATGCAAGACCACCTGCCTCAGATGCCTGTTGTGAGGGAATAAAGTGAGATGATACACATGAAGTGTTTAAAATGTTGATCATCATAACTGATATTGTGGGAGAAAAAAATGAAGTATTCAGAACAGATTAGAACATCTGAAACTGGCAGACAAGTCAGGAGCTAGGTAGTGTGAGGTGTTTGTTTTCTAAGAATTACTCATAGGAGTGAGGCATTTTCTGAAGCCTGCAAGGCAATCTCCCATGAAATGGCTAATTGGTGAAGGGATCCCCTCTCTAAAGTAAACTCATCCTAGGAAAGACACTAAGTTATAAAAGAACCAAAGTACTCATTTTTTTAATCCAAAGTAAGAAACTGGCCTGATTCTGAAGCAACACACGAGAAGGAAGAAAACTAATGGCCCTTTAAGGGTGCCTTGGTTGCTCAGTCATCCAACTCAATTTCAGCTCAGGTCACAATCTCCCAGTTCATGAGTTCCAGCCCCATGTCAGGCTCTATGCTGGCAGTGCAGAGTCTGCTTGAGATTCTCTCTCTCCCTCTCCTTGCCTCTACTCATCTCCGTCTCTCTCAAAATGAATAAACTTTAAAAGGAAAACATATATTTCAGTATGTGTATTGTCGAAAACTTGAGATTATGCAAAAATAAGGAAAATATAATTAAGTTACATATTAATTTATAATAATTTAAGATATTATGCAACTGTTAAAAACAATAAGTGAGACAGTACTCATTGATAAGGGAAGGAAGAAAGAACTAAAGAAGGGAATGCAAGAGAGAAGAAATTGATAGCCCTAAATTTCTAAATATGATACATCAGCTTACTTTAATAGACTGGGGAAACTATCTAAAGTTTTCCCCAGGGTTTTTGAAAAATATCCCATTATTTGTCTCTTAGAACGCACAACATGCATGACATGATTTAATACTAAGTACATACCTGATTCCCTACCCACATTATACTGACTGGTAATTGAACGAGAAGCAGCATGCTTACAAGATAAGTGTGGAACTTACTTCCTTAATATCAGTGCAATATCTCTCCCAATTCATACACAGTCTCCATCTTTAGATCTACAACCCTTAGACTTTTGAAGAATGAAGGCCTCCTTTGAGAATATGATAAGACAAAGAACATAGCACAAATGCGTAAGTGTAATACAGAATGAGACTGAGGAATGAGCCTGATGATACTGTTGGATAGGCTTGTAATGAAAGTCAGCTCCGTCCTCAGATGTTCAGATAAGTAAGCCAATGCATTCTGCTTTGAGCAAGACTGAGTTGGGTTTCTGACTTCAGATAGAAACCTTCTATACCTAATGGGAAACAAAGAAGAAAAGATAGGTGGAAATATGGCTAGATGTAGATTAGGTGGCAGAAAGTTGAAATAGTACAAGTCTGGTGACATCAATGTTCTTGATTATTTCCAAAAGAAGAAGGATGGAATTAGAGGTATCAGACAAGTATAGAAGATCTGAAAGTAGTTGAGAGAGTGAATTGAACTACATATAGAAATACTGTATAATCTCTTGATTCTAATAATTCCTCAAACTCTAGTATCAAAAAGTATGTTTTAAAAATTCCATTTAAAAAATATAAAAAGCCTAATACTTAGCAACAATTTGAAAGAAAGAGAGTTCCAAAATATCCAAAATTCTACAACCTTAAGACCATTCTTTTTTGGGATGTTATCATTCAATGTCTTCCCACAGGCAAAATGTTATTTTGTGGTCTTCTTTTTTTTCACTTGACTAGAAATCGTGTTTCACATTTTCTTATTGTCCTTCTAGATAGATAAATATAAAAAATTTAAAACTGTCATGATTCCTTGATTTATATTACTATGAAAAGATGAATACTGTTTTATTGGGTATATTATTATCCTTTCTAAATGTATGTTTTACTTTTTTGAGTTGAAGACACAATAATGAATGTTTTTTTATAGAAAATGGCAAATAAAGAAAGAATTTCACCTGTTTTTCTTTCTTAGTCTCTTGGTTACTCCAAATATATTTTCAATATATTTAGACACTTGCTTCCTAAACCACTTCAAAAAATGCCACCCACCAATAGCTTAGCTTCTCATTCTTAGTTGTGTGAGTCATTCTTATATGTGTCATGAAACTATGATAACGAAAAGACATTTGACAAGAAGGAAATCAAGGACACTTTTTTCACCAGTTCCAAAACTCAACTTATGACACTATGGTTATCTTAAAATATATATGGTATTTTTTTAGAAAGTTTTCCTAGATTTCCATTAAAAAGTCATGTGAAAATTGTTTATCAGTAACCAATATAATACAACTAGGAAAGCAATTCTATTTTCCACTTGGGTCCATTTATAAACACTGCTACAAATATTGGTACATGCTGAGACAACTTACCCATAATCTCTAAATGGGATCTATGTCTTGTTCTCTGCTTTTATGGGGAAAATGATGAGAAGCATTTGCACAGCCCATTATACTTTCCAATACACTGTTAGCCTTCATATTCTGTGTTTTTCCTTACAACCGTCCTGGGAAGAAGATATGATTACTAACCTGCCTCAGAGGTCAAAACTAAGGTGCAAAGAATTGAGGTGAGGGGCACCTGGGTGGTTCAGTTGGTTAAGTGTCCAACTTCAGCTCAGGTCATGATCTCACAGTTTGTGATTTCGAGCCCCATGTGGGGCTCTGCTCTGACAGTGCGGAGTCCGCTTGAGATTTTCTCTCTTTCTGCCCCTTCCTGACTCATGCTTTCTCTCTCTCTCTCTCTAAATAAATAAATTTAAAGAAAAAGAAAAAGAAAAAGAATTGAGTTGATATATCCAATGTCACACAGCTAGTAGGTGGCAGAATCCAAACTCTACTCTTGCAATTGTACTATATTGCTTAGAAATAGACAAACATGCATATTCTTGCTTATTACCTGGGATTTTTGAACAAATTTGTATTTTTTTGCTCTTTTCTGACATTTTAGATAACATCATCTATACTGCAAGTCTATAAAGTTTTGTCTTGTCACTCTGCTGAAATCTCTTTTATATAAAGTCAACCACCCCATTACTGACAAATTTTAATGGGTGCTTTTCAACACCCTGATGTTTGTCATTGTTTTCTTCCCCTTTCTTGTGAAAATTTTCTGTTCCTTAGATTTTTGTGACATCTGAGTCTGGTGATCAATTTGCCTCAGTCTTTTTAAATATTGCTATTTCCCTCAAGGTTCCATTCTTCACTTCGTCCCTGAATAATCTATACCCTTTCATATTATCTCAGTTACTGCATACGATGCCTTCTGTATGATGACATTCCACTCTAGTTGACTGAATTGTACCTTTCAATATAAGATAGCCCTAAATAACACTCAGATTATCCACCCACAGTCAACCACTGCCAGCTACAAAAACACATCCTGCTCAGTTCTGAATCATGTCTGTCTGAAATGCCCTTTCTCCTCCTCTTAGATTGGTAATGTCTACCATCTTTTACATCTTAGCCCGAATATTATTTTCCCAAGAGAGACTTTTGTATCCCCCCTCCTCAGACTAAATTAGGCTCACCTATTATATATTTTTTTAGCATTTTGTTTTCTCTTTATCTCATAGCTCTTTATAGAACTAACATTTATTTTTGTAATTATTAGATTCATATGAATCGAATCCTCTAGAATATGGGAATGCACCTGCCTTCCTTATTGTGTTCTTAGTGTGTCACAATAGGCCTGGCAAAGGAGGAGCTAAGTAATTTTTCAGTCAGTGCTTCTGAATGAATATGCTCAATGTCCTGTTTGGTGTGTGTATGCAAACATGAGCACCTTGGTCGCCCTCTCTGCTATACAGAGCTTTGATTTATAGGGATTCTTGGAAACACCAGCTTCTGTTACAGAGCTGGGAATTGGCAAGGTGATTCAGGTGAAAGAAGCTTGGTGCAGTATGGGAGAAGAAGGCAAACAACCCAAACCCCAGTTTGCTGTTACTCAGCCCCAGTCTGCTTTGCTGCCGTGGAGGGTACCAGGAAACTGGGTCTTGCCATGCCAACATACTGATTTATAGGAATGTCGAAGACCTAGGACTCCTGGTATATTTCTACCAGAGAGATATTTATTACTGTTGGTGAAGGGAAATGCATTAAAAACAATTATTCAAAAACCAATTTCCCTGGCCAGTTCTATGTTACATGCTGCTGCTACTGTCACAGACATTCGTGCTTTAAATAAGAGCTTTTTCACATTCAACACCTTATGATGCTGCTCCATGATTTCAAAGCTGAGAAAATCACGGTTACCTGGCTCTATTGATGAAGGGGTCCAATATGTCTTTTGGGGAGCTTTTATTTCTAGGGTGGTGGAGTATGCAACTAGTACCACTAGTTTATGAAACCAAGTTCCATACTTCTATTGATAATATAGTCCCTTTCAGAAGACAAAAGGACATTTAATTTTGAGCAGAAGGTGAAGTTAGGCATCAGATTAAAATAGATTATAAAGGGACTGCTAGGTGGCTCAGTGTTTAAGCATCTGGCTTTTGGTTTCATCTCAGGTCACAATCTCACAGTGCATGAGTTCAAGCCCTGTTCCGGGCTTTGCACTGACAGTGTGGAGGCTGCTTGGGATTCTCTCTCTCTCTCCCTCTCTCTTTCTCTGCCACTATACCCCCTGCTCAAAATAAATAAATAAATTTAAAAAATAATGGGTTGTACAATGTACTTTCCTTGGGAGTTTTATAATTCAATCATTTCTGAAAATGAGTAAGCCAATTTCTACATCTGGTTTTATTGAATTATCATGGTGAATAGCGTTCAAATTTTGACTCTTGAGTTCTAGCTCTGACAGTTTCCAGCTATCAAGTCTTGCCTACTCTCACTTTCCTTGACTCCTTTTCTCTCAGGATCTTCATGGGACAATAATCCCAAACCTAACTTTCTGTCAAGGGCATTAAGCATCTCTAATTTCATAATAATTGTAGGGGTACCTGGGTGGCTTAGTCGATTAAGCGTCCAACTTCAACTCAGGTCATGTTTGTGGGTTCGAGCCCTGCTTTGAACTCGGTGCTGACAACTCAGAAGCTCAGAGCCTGGAGCCTGCTTTGGATTCTGTGTCTCCCTCTCTCTCTGCCCCTCCCTCACTCATGCTCTGTCTTGAAAATAAATGAACATTAAAAAAATTATAATAAATGTAAAGATACAGTGATTAGCAAACAGTATACATGTCAGTGATATGGAAATCTAGGTAAAACTCTTTTATCGACCCATTCGACTATGCATACATTACATCTCCATTAAATATCCCCCCCTCCCCGGGAAATTTATCTTGTCTCTGATCTATCTTTAACCACGTCAGCAGTATCCTATTCCTCTGACATAAAATCATAAATCTAATGGTAAGTGCTCCTTTCCTATCTGTCTTCTCTACCATACAGCCCCTTAAATACAAAGAACTTTCCTATCTTACACACTACCATCAGTGTCCAGCAGAATACTAGTCTATGGGTCTATTATTACCAGTACCAGCACTCCTACTGATGATGTTGATGGTGATGATGATGATGATGACGATAATAATGATATCAAATTGTATTTACCAGGGCCTAGATTTGGGGTAGGCATCCTTGTTCCATAATTCTGTGTTAAGAAAGCTTTCTTCCTTCTAGGAGAAAATACAGCTCTTCTGGAGTACATACCATCAGATTATATCAAGTATTCCTCTTTCATGAAGTCATCCAGAGGCCTCTTGACCATTCTTTAATTACTGAAAGTTTTAGCACTTGGTCACTATCCTCCTTGATACTTGAACATATGTAGAGTTGATCCACCTAGCAAGTTAGTGTCTCAGTTTTTGACTGCCTCAATTCAAGCTCTATTTTCTTCTCTACTGCCTTAGCTTTTTTTTCAATATTATAGACTAGATCTTATTACCATCTACAGGTATACAACCTCCCAAATCTTGGTTTCAAACATCAGTATTTATG
This sequence comes from Helogale parvula, assembly GCA_004023845.1. Taxonomy (NCBI): domain Eukaryota; kingdom Metazoa; phylum Chordata; class Mammalia; order Carnivora; family Herpestidae; genus Helogale; species Helogale parvula. The sequence continues at coordinate 13,605 of PJEM01018148.1, forward strand.
ATAAAACCTCCAAGTCCCAAATCCCCCACTCCAATAATTTTAGTTATTATCCAATGCCATCTTTACTCTAATTCATCGACCTTACTACTTATTTTATTAACCATGAACTCCATCAGGTCTTCAACTTTCTCATTTGACAGTTTACATTCTATCATCCACCCTGAAAATCACTCTTTTACATAAATACCCAAATCCCACACTTCAGCTTGTCTTCCTTCTCCTCCCCTCCTTTGTCGTATTCAACTGGCAAAATCTAACTTTCTACTGATTCTTCTCCTATCACAGAACATAACTGGAGAAAAACACATAATCGTGCCATGCAATTGAAATCTCGGGACTCCCTGGGAATCCTACTACTTCTTACTTCTTAGTTTCTTCCCATGGTTGACTGATTGTCTTACCTCTTATTTCACTGAGAAAATAGAAACAATCATAAGTCAACTATTTTATCTCCCAAGCCCCCAAATCTATCAATGACCCTGCATTTGTGCCAGCGCATTTTTCTTCCTTCCTGTTACAATGAATGAACTGTGCATTCTTATCAAGAGTGTTCCTACATTTGTCCATGGGTCTTATGTTGTCACCTGTGCAAAAACTTTTCTTCTGAAATTAATTGTCCCCTTTCCTATGTCATCATTTTATCCTTGTCTAGTGGGTTATGTCCTTCAGAATGCAAGCCTACCATAATATGTTTTATCAAAAACAGAACAAAATACATACAACCATTGTTCCATGAAACATCTACAAGTATCTGATTGTGTATTTTCTCTATTTTATAGCAAAACTGCTCAAAAGTATAGCCTATGCTGATTGTCTTCTTCTTTTCATCTCACATTTTCTCATGAATCCAATCTTTGAAGGCTTTCTTTCCTATAACTTCACTGAAATTATGCTGTCACAAGAGACTGCCACTTTGCCAAATTAAAAGATCAAGTCTTAGTCTCTGTTGACCTTTTAAAAGAATTTTGCATGGTGAGTATCCTTGAAACAGTTTCTTTATTTGGCTTCTGGGACACAGAATTCTCCTGATTTTCTTTTTATTTTATGCACAGTTTCTTCTTCCTATCCTTACCTTCCCTCACTTTTCTTCAATGATAATTGTTAGATGTTCCAGGATCCAGTCTTAGAGCTCACCTTTCCTTTATCTTCCATAGTCCCTGAAGTGACCTTATCTAATTTTATGGTTTTAAATGTCATGTGTATGCTGAACACACAGGTCTAGCTGTGTAGTATCTCTCAAGCTTCAGACTTCTATGTACAACTCCCCACCTTCTAGCCCCTTGTGAGTGTAATGGACCTCTCAAATATATCACTTCCAAAAAAAGAGCGCTTGATTTCCACCCCCATTTTCCCCATTCTCAATGAAGCACTAACATGTACTTAGCTACTTGGTGTCATTTTTAATTATTTTCATACCCTACCCTACATCTACTTAGTCTGAAAACTCTGTCAGATTTATCTTCAAAAATATACTCTGTTTTTCCTACCATAAAACAAGAAGCTACCCATATTTATCACCAACAGTGTTATGAAGGCCTCGGAACTGGCTTCCCTCTCTTTATGTTTTCCTGTTCCAGTCAACTATCCTCAAAGCAGACAAAGTAGACATTTAAAATTTGTAATAGTTGGGACACCTGGGTTGGTTAAGCATCTGACTTTGGCTCAGGTCATGATCTCACAGTTCCTGGGTTTGAGCTCCACATTGGGCTCTGTGCTGACAGTGCCAGAGCCTGGATTTCTCTCTCTGCCCTTCCCCTGCTCACACTTTCTGTCTCTCTGTTTCTGTCTCTCTCTATATCTCTCTCTCAAAAATAAATAAACATTAAAAAATAAAAACAAAATAAAACAAGTTTATGATAGTTCATGCCAATCCTCTCCTCAAAATCCTACAATGGCCTTCCACTACTGTTCTGAAAATTAAATATTCTTTACATGCGTGGAATGTCCTGATCACCTGCTTTCTGTGGGTGTCTCCAGTTTCACCTTCTACTACTTTAGATCAATGGCCTTCTTGTTGTCCTCCCAGCACACCAAGCTCATTCTCGTCTCAAATATTTTGCATTGTTTTTCCTCCTGCTTCATTATTGGTTGCTATATCAGTATTAATATGCCTCTTTCCTCTTTCCCATGTTTAATTCAGATTTTTTTTTCAAAAGTCATCACCTTTGGAAATGCTATTGACACTACCCTATCTAAATACATGTCTCTACCAGTGGTGCTCCATTGTCTCATAAGGCTATATTTTTCTTCCTAGTATTTATTATGATCCATTATTATATTGTAGACTCATTTGTTATTACCAGCTTTCATACCAGAAATAAGGCCCATAAGGGAGGGACCTACTTATTTATACTTTATATCCATTTCTACAACCACCTAGAGTAGTACCTGGGATGTAGTATACTCTCCCCTAATTCATGAATCTTAACATTTTGTCCATCAGTTGCACTAATTTGAGAATGTCTATGGATTTGCAAAAATCAGCTATGCCTTATTCTTATGTTCTTTCAGTACCTTAAGCTTTTGTAGAGCAGGTTTTTAATATTAAATTAAAATTTTAAATTGTAGCTTACAATCTATTTAGAAGATCACAATATCCATTTAATGACTGTGACCATTGCTTTTGAAAAATGAAATACAATAGCAGGTACTGCAAGTACTACAACTATAGTCATATTTCATGAAACGTTTGTGTTCTTAAAATAATTGCTTTAGTTATACAGATATGTGTACACATGTATAGAATAATGATGTAAAAATATTTTTATTGGGGGTTGAAGTCAACAAGTTTGAGAGCTACTCTCCTGAGATTTCATTGGAGCAAGAAATAGAGTCTTTTCCTTTCTCCAAGGAATAAACCCAACCAGCAAGGAGGCTCAGTCTTTATGAGTGTAGTGTGGCAATCAGCAGCAGAGATTCTGATGTTGAATGACTTTTTTAATTGGTGCCTTTTTTTTCTATCCAAAGATTCAAAGGCTTCAAACCCACTGATTTTTGTCTTGAGACTCCTACGTGCTACCTTCAGTACTCGCCCTACATCACCTTTTGAACTCATCTTTTAGACAGAAGGAAATGAGAATCTCTGTCACCTTTCTTATCATTCTGCCTGTGTTTTGAAAAATTGATAATGAGGAACCTGGTCTTGTCCATTCAGATCTTTCTGATATCTGAGTCATGTGTTCACTGAGATCTCAAGAAAAAAACCAAAACCACTCAGCCCAGCCATGGGTTCCATGTCGGAGGTCTTTGATGGACAACAAAATTGCTCTACTTGCCAAAAATTCATTTTCTTTTTGGTGCTTTTCTTTGTTTCTCAGAAATTTGCATAAGTTGACTGCGTTTCCACAGTTATCAATCTCAGCTCTCTTGAGTGTCTTTCAGTATCAGCTTCAAATTGAAAGGACAGGAAAGGGAGGTAACAAAGCAAGTGTAAGTAGTTTCTATTCCCAGACCTCCAGGGAGGCTCTGCTATATAAATGGCCACAAAATTTTACTATTACCCAAGAGAAAAGGAACAGTAACATTTGTTAAACAATGATTATGTGCTAAGACCTTCATATATGCAATGTAAATTAACCATATTTGCAATATAAATGTGATTAATTTTATCTTCAGTTTTGTCTTGTGGTGTTCTAAATAAATTTGATTTAGTTGCCAAGATTTAAAAAATCATATTTTATATAAAGTCCCGATTTCTGACTTCTCTGAAACTGTCTAAACATGTAGCAAGAAGACGCATGATGGCTCCAGTATTAGTTTGCTAGTGCTGCTGTGACAAGACACCACAGATTGGGTGATTTCAACAACAGAAATTGATTTTTGCACAGTTCTGGAGGTTAGCAGTCTGTGATCAAGGTGTCAACAGACTTGGTTTCCTCTGAAGCCTCTTCTTGGCCTACAGATGGCCACTTCCTCACTGTGTTCTCACAAGGTCATCTTTCCCACTGTGTCTGCATCCTAATCTCTCTATATTATATATCATATATATTATTATGTTATCTCAACTATATTGCATTACAGCCCATCTTAATTAGCTGTTTAAATGTTCTTATTCCAAATACAGTCCCATCTTGAGGTGTTGTGGGGATTAGGACTTCAATATATGAAACTGGGGAGAACAAAGTTCAGTTGATAACAGTCCTCACAATAACAATTGACAGGTTCTGAGGTATAGAGGTTTGCTCTCAACTTCACCATAATCTCTACTCTTCTCTACTACCTAACTGAAACTGGGGCTCAGTATTAGTAGATATTTATCATTGAAATGGCATTCAATGAATTGAATATACATTCAATGCATTTTCTTAGAAAACATTTGAATTTTGAAACCCAGTCACAGAATCTCATTTGCCTCTTTTTGAATTCTAGCTTCATCTTTTCCTTTATGAAAGCTTTGAGAAGTTGTTTAACACATCTGAACTTTAATTTGCAACCTCCCAAAATAAGACAAAGATACCTATTATTGTGAGAACAAAGTGACTCAGAGAAATTTTTCTTCCTTTTCCTTGCTTATATTGCTTTAAAATGCTTTAGTATGCCTCACAGGAAGGCTTAGAATAACTGTTTTCATTGTGAGATCCCCTAAGCAGCAACATCATCACCTGGGAATCTTCTAAAAATGCAAATTCTAAAGTCCCACCCCAGACCTACTGAATCACTGGACATGGAGCCACTGGACATGGGACCCAGGAATCAATGTTTTAACAAGACTTCCATATCAAATTCTAAGAACTACTGATTTCAAATGTTAATTACTATAGTTAAGACCCTATGACTCCTCATTGGTTTCTACATTTATATGGGAATCAAAAAATAATGGGTGCAAACACCCAGATTCTATTTCTACATTGGCAAAATGGTTGCATTTTAATGACCTATATCATAAATATTTTTCTAAATATTCATCATCATGTTTATCTTGTTGGTATTAACAAACATTAACAAATTAGTGATGAAAGACAACACAAATGAACATTGTAATGAAAATAACTATTTACACATATTTTAAGATTGGAAATGAGGAACATTTATTCACTCTTCTTGGTTTCCTTTGTTAAATGATTCATCAAGAATCCAAGCAACTGCCACTTCTTGGAGAGAGATTTTCCATCTAAGTAAGTGACTTATCAAAACTGACAGCAAATGGCATTTTCATTTACATTTGAAAATAGAACAATTCCAGAAACATAGCCAAATTTAATCTCTGTCCAACACGGGAGCAGAGGGGAGAAATTTTTAACAAGGGATAATGAAATGATTCAGAAATTTCAGTAGATGGAGGCAAAGCCTTGTTCAGGAGCATTCACACTAGTACCAAGTGCAGAGCCCGCTCCTCTGAGCTCACTTTCCATTGCAAATAGGAGATGAACCTGACCAGGGAAGACCTAGTCCAGTTTCCTATCACTCCCTGTCAGGCCGGCTATGCAGCCTCAATTAGTAGCTCAGGGCCAAGCACAAGGGCTTGATGCAATTCCTTCCCAACTACACATACCATCCATCTTCATGAAGATTTTCAAGACTGGAACATATTAAGGATTCACTGCTTATAACTTTAGAAGATGTGTGCTGGAAGCTCCCTTTTCTCTTTTCTGAGAACTTTTAATTTAGAAGATGAAAAAGGAGGCATGTAAATGACATGGAATTTGGAGGAAACACAAAGGTAAATTTACTTTAAAAATAATTGTAATTCCTAAATGTATTCCATGTTTACTTCCAGAAAGGCTTGGAGAGTATTTCTAGGTATCACTTTGTTTGTTCTTTTTTTCTCCTTTTTTTTTAAATTTAATTTAATTTTTTTATAAATAGTTTATTGTCAAATTGGTTTCCATATAACACCCAGTGCTCTTCCCCACAAGTGCCCTCCTCCATCACCACCACCTCTTTTCCCCCTCCCCCTCCCCCTTCAACCCTCAGTTTGTTTTCAGTATTCAATAGTCTCTCAGGTTTTGCGTCCCTCTCTCTCCCCAACTCTGTTTCCCTCCTCCCCTCCCCCTGGTCCTCCATTAATTTCTCCTGTTCTCCTGTTAGACCTATGAGTGCAAACATATGGTATCTGTCCTTCTC
>PJEM01018149.1:0-12711 GCA_004023845.1 Helogale parvula
AGACGGGGTTGGGACAGGAATCGAATGGGAGGCCCACCCAGCTGGGCGTGTTCCTCTCCTTCCAGTTCTTTCCTCTGGAGGCTTGGAAAAGGGTGGGCCCAGGCTGCCCACGGCCTGTGTAGCATTCCCCCCCCCCCCACGTGGCCCAGCAGTGAGTTCACACAGCCCATTGGAGCGGCCTCCCTCCTGGGCAGGAAGTCAGCCTCGGGGAGGTTTGGGGTGTGGGGATCCACCCCCACCTTCCCCCAGCCTCCCGTCCTGGCTGCTAAGCAGGAGCTCCTGCCCGCCTCTCCTTCCTCTGCCAGAGCGAGGGCAGGACGCCCCGAGAGCTCCGGGACCGCCCTGGAAATCCGCTGGGGGGGGCGTCTTTCTGCCCCGGAAATCCGGTCTTGGGGGGGAGTCTCTCTGCCCCGGAAATCTGGTCTGGGGGGGTCCCTCTGCCCTGGAAATCTGCTGGGGGGGTCTTTGCCCCGGAAATCCAGTCTGGGGGGGTCTCTCTGCCCCTGCGGGTCCCCGTGGTCTCCAAGGGCAGTGCCCAGTGACAGCTGGACTGGATTTTAGGCTCTGGGCCCCGACCTTAGGCATCTGTATTCCTGACCCACTCGCACCCCTTCTCCCCTGTTCTCTTCCTCAGAGCGAGGTGCGCTTCCGGAAGTCCTAGGCCGCCGTCCCGTCCCACGTCGCAGCCCTGGCTGCGGGGAGACTCCGGCCGAGGCGACGGGCCGTCTGCAGTGTCTTCTGGGCTAAGGCTCCCAGGCGCCTTCGCCAGTGCCACCTCCACTGTCCGCTGCCTCTGTGAGCGCGCGCGCGTGCATGAGCGTGCGTGTGTGCGTGCGTGTGCACGAGTGCGTGTGCGCCGTCGCCCCCCAAGGCCTCCGGAAGCCGCGCGGACCGGGCTGGAGGCCCTGCGGTGACGCTGTGGGCGCCGGGGCCGGTCCTGCGGGCGTCCGTCGGGGACGGACGAGGTGGAGCCCACGCGGCCCGAGGAAGGGCCTGGGAGATGGCGTCGGGAACGCCTGCCCCTCTGACGCCGGCCGACTCGGAGACCACGCAGACCGAGGAGCCGCCGGGACCCCGCTGTCATGGGAGGGGGCGCAGGTCCCCCCGGCCACCGTCCCCTAAGCGGCGATGCGCCCCTCCCCCCCCCCGCCCTCCTCCTGCGGGGCCTGCGCGCTCACGGGCTGTCGGGGCAGATTTTTATTTTTATATTCAAGAAATGGAAGTAGATGTATTTATGAAGATTCCCCGGGAAATTCCGGGAGCCCGAAGAGCCAGCATCCGTCACCCCAAACGCTCCAAGAGACTCACGGGGGCTGCCCTGGTCCGGGGTCCTGCTGACCGGTCCTGACGTCGAGGGGCCGCAGGAAGGAGCCCCTCCGGGGCACTTACGGAAGTGCGTCCTCGCCAGTCATCCAGAGAGCCACGACTGTCACTGGCGCCAAGGGCCCGACGCCGCTGCTGCTCCGTGGGCGTCGCACCAGACGAGGGTGGACGGGCACCTCCGTGCCCGCGCTGTCCTGGACGTGCGGCTGCTCTCGGCCTCTCCGCCGTCCAGTTTCTCAGCTGTTTCAGAAACAGCACAGACACGGACACAGCGTGGAGACAGAGTGGCCCTGTCCCCGGCCCTCCAGATTGCCGTCCCGGAGGCTCTGACTTGCCGTGCTCCTGTAAGTCACCCGCCGCGTGCCTGGCCTCTGTGCCCACCTGCCGTCTGGGCCTCCCCCAGCCTCTCCTGGCCGGGCCGGTCCTCCGCCCTGTTTCCTGCGGCCTGCCTGGTGGTGGTGCTCTGACTCCCAGAGGCGGGGTCCAAGCAGGGGAGCCCAGCCCCCCTCTGGCAGCTGGCTGCTTGGGGGCTAGACCGCCTAGGAAGGGCAGGCTGGCGTTGGCTGGCAAGGCTGGGGAGGGACCGAGGGGGCTGGTTACACCCAGGCTCGGGGGTCCGGGAGGGCAACGCTCGTGTCCGCCAAGGGTCTTCAGCAATAAAAGTTGTGTGACCCGAAAAATGTGTTACTGGATGTTCTGGGGATGCCCCACATAGAAAATGGGATTCCCCACCCAGGCCCCCAGGCAGCCTCAGGTTGGGCTCTTAGTTCTGGTTCCTCCGCTGTGGGTCCTGCCTGGTATTTAGCCAGACAGCCACCTGCCCACCATATCAGTGCCTCCTCTATACCTCGTACTCATGCCAGGCCCCCAGGACCCAAAGATTATGGCGGTGTCCTCAGGAAGCCTGGGCTGTGACCCGGTGGAAGGTGTGATGAGTGTGGACACCATGCTTGGAAGCCATCAGTTGCACCTTGAGAGGTCAGGGAGGGCTTCACGGAGGAGGTGAGGTTTGAAATGAGTCTTAAAAAGTAGGGAAACTTTCATAAAAAAGCAGATGGGTGGATGAAGGGGAAGCCAGGGCTTGTCCTGTTTCTTTTTCCTTCTTCCTCTTTCTCTGCCTCTGCCTTTGTTGGCTCAGCAAGGGGCACATTCACAAGAAGGCCCCAAAGCCTCCTCACTATTTCCAAGACGCTTGCATAGCTGGTTCCTTTGGCTTCTGAAAGATCTATCCCTTCTCACTGTGCACCGACTCTTCTGCATCTAATATGTTGACCTCAGTGACTGGGACCCCGCCGTTGAGTGGCCAGCTCCCCACTGCATGTGTCCCTGCCTCTGGCCACGAACACGGGATCCGACCCCAAGGCCTGGCCTTGGGAGCACCTCAGATTTGTTGTCTTTTGTTTTATTCTTTAGTGTTTATTTATTTTGAGAGAGAAAGTGCAAGTGGGTGAGGGGGAGCGAATGAGAGGGAGAGAGAGTTGGGGTGGGAGAGAGAGAGAAGAGAGAGAATCCAAGGGGACTCCACACTGTTGATGCAGAGCCCGCCTTGGGGCTTGATCCCACATGATCTGAACTGAAATCAAGTTGGACACTTGACTGACTGAGCCACACCAGGTGCCACCAGATTTGTTTTCACTCTCTCCCGTCTACATGAGGGGAAGTCTTTCCTTCCATTCTTTCCTGCTCCGTCCCGACATAGAGGTGTGGGGGAGGGGCAGGCACCGGGCTCGGAGTGCCCGCAGTCGGGGCCACGCAGCTCCCCCTGTAGATCCCGCAGTTCCCCGCAGCCTCAGTGGCTCACCCCCAAGCTTACTTCTCATCCGTCTAAACAGCCAGGGAGGGTGTCTGATCAGTGGGAGGCTTCCTCCGCATGATTTTTCAGGGGCTCAGACTCTTCTCTGCTGCATGATTTTGTCACCTGCCTCTGGTCACAGGGAGGAGGAAGGAGCAGATGGTGCGTTGGCCCAGAAGGGATGTATGGCAATTTCACCCCCCTTGTACGGGTGTCATGTAGGCACCAACCAGATGAGGGGGGACAGGGAAACGCAGTCCTTGGTCGGTTCCCACGCAAGAGCGAGGCCTTGTTAGACCCACCTGCCGGAGGCTCAGGGGTCCCGGCCCAGAAGCCAGGCCTTGTGGCGGAAAGTTCAGGTTGAAGCCATTTATTTTCCTTTCCCCTTAGAAACCGGACCCGATTCCTTCTCTCTCGGGCTTCCTAGGACAGAAGCGACTTGTAGACGTACCGGGTGTGGGTGTTGGGGGAGAGATAAGTGGAGGAAAAGCAGTGTTTTGAAAGGAAAAGGAAAACACATTCCTTAGGTTCAGGACATTTATCAATGGGACTTTCCTAGTTGGCCCAGAGTTTCCAGGAAGATGCGGCTGTGTGTAGGGGTGGGGAGGGAGGGGAGGTTGCCGGTGACTCTGTCCTCTGGCCCCTGGATCCCAGGTGTCTCCAGGTACCAGTCAGGGGCTCCGGCTTTGTCAACTCCGTGCTCTTCTGACTGTCCCCTGGGAAAGGCAGGGCGGGGCCGAGTGAGTGTGTCGCGGTGGGGCAGGCTCTCTGGAGACGAGTGGGTCAGAGCCTCCCTGGCCACCCATCCGGCTGCCTCTGGAGTTTGGTCAGACTCCCAAGGGTTGTTGTTTCCGGAACTGCTCAGCCGCATCCCACACACTGTGGGAGGGCGTCGGCGCTGCAGGTGGAGAGCTGCCGTCGGGATGATGAAGAGGTTACTGATAAGAGCGAGCGTTTGCTGAGCGTTCGCTGCGCGCCGGAGGCTGTGTCCCCCGCCTGATGGGTCTTCTCTCCTGTGCGAGTGAGGGGGACGTTGGTGTCCCTGTCTCTCGGATGAGGATGCAAAGGCCCAGGGCAGTGAGCTTAGCTCCCAGACTTTACAGCGACCAGGCGGTGCAGCTGGACTCTGCACCCGAGCGGTGCTTTCCAGGGTCAGGCAGGGCTCCCTCGGATGTGACCGCCTGGGCCTGGCCGCCCAGCGCCCTGCACCTTTCTGTCCTCCGTGGGACCACCGCTGTGGAAGGGCAGGCGGGGCAGCTCCAGGAGAAGGCTGGGCACAGGGCGTCACTCGGCCAGAGGCTTTGCTCCAGCAGCGTCCAGAACGGAGACAAACGCGTCATGAATTATGGATTGTGAACGGGAGGGGCCCCTGGCTCCTCTTGCACCCACGTCCCAGGTGGCTGGTTTCTGGGAGGCCCTCCCGTGCCATCCTGAGCCGTCCCCTCGGGACACAGTGTGGGCGGTGGCTCCATGAGGCACAGACCACTCATTCCCTGCCTCCCCCGCTCTGCCCCGGCTTCCCGGACGCACCCAGCGCAGGCAGCGCTCACACTGGGTCCGCTCCAAGCAGGGAGGACCGTTGTCCGCGGATCCGCCGTCTGGCTCGTCCAGGCAGAGGTTTCCTTAGACGCGTCCTTGGAGAGGGGGAGGGCGCGGCCTGGTCTTCGGTCCTCCGTGGCTCAGTTCCCGCCGGCGGGACTCGAGGGACTTGAGAGGCGGACATAACAGGGTGCCTCCTCTGTCCAAGGCCCGAGTCCCAAAGGAAGTTCTTCATTGTTCCTCCAAGGAGGGGCTGGGAATGTTCTTGGAATTCCTCCCGCTTGCCCTGCGTTTTAGTGGCGAGAGCGCAGAACTTGGAATCGAGGGACCTGGAGGCGCACCTTCCAGCTCCGCCCCTTATTCAGCTCTGTGACCTTGGGCAGGTGACCTCTGTTCCCTCGTGTGACACGGGCCTGTGTCTCCCACACGCTGTTGCGGGATCCCATGGGAGGATGCGTGTAAACACGCAGGACAAGGTGGTTGGCATATCCTGACCTGTAAACAGATGTTGAATTTGCAGCCACAGGGCCGGGTTCCTCCCCCCTCTCTCCGTCCCTCCAGCAAACAAATGAGCCGGGAGAACGGGATTCGAGTCCATGTTCAAAGCGTTCAAGTTTCTTAGGAAATGCGCCGCTTCTCTGCATAGACTTTCTCCTAGTTTTATAGCAACGAGGTGGTCTTGTGAGAAGGTAGCATTGCCAGCTGGGGCAGGTGGGCGGCCCTGTCGGGGGTTTCTCTAAGTCTTGGGGCCCCACTGATGACACCAGGGTGGGTCCCAGTCCCGGGCCTGCTGCGGTGGTGCCTGAAGGCTCAGTGGAGCTGAGGGCTGAGGGCTGTGCGGGACACATGTCCCTGTGCCCCACGGACTCAAGCCACAGCCACCGGCTCCTGCTTTCTCATATCAGCGATCGCCATGTTGCCGGATCTAATGGAGACTTTCCAGTCCTCATCCCACCGGGAACCTGCGCGGCACTAACCATCGAGTGCTCCCTACTTGGCGGAACTGCCACAGCTGCTGTGGCACCAGGCTCTCCCGGTTTCCCCGTCTGGCCCTCTGGCTGCTCCTCCCTCTTCCACGAGCTCTGGAAGTGAGGCTGTTCCCCAGCAGACCACCTTCAGCGCTCCGGGGCTCCAACCCACACCCCGCGGAGCCCGCAGGGACGTATTCCGAGTCACGAAGGTAGAGGAGATGTCACTTACGTCTTAGAATCTGTCTCTGGACTCCCGCAGCCTCGCTGGCGAGCATCCCCGCCCCGTCTTTCCCAGGATGGCGCGTGCACCCCAGGAGAGCCCGCACCCTGTCCCCCGGCTGGGCACCCGGTCTGCAGCCTCGCAGGTGCCCCCAGAGGGTTTCAGAGGTGCAGGCAGTAGGCTCACGGGTCTGCCGCTGTCTGTACCTCTGTCCTCAGGGCTCCCGCCTCCCTGGGTCAGGCTCAGGCCGCTCCTAGAGGGTTCAGCCTTGTCTCCGTTAGAAACATTGCACAAAGGCCTGTACATTCTCTTTTGAGTCAAAGCCATTCCTTCCGGATGAGATCATGGCAGAAACCAAGATGAGCATCGATTTCAATAATTGTGCACAGGTTTTCACGTAACCTAAGTTTTCATTCCTCCAGGATAAATAACTGTGGTGGGATTCTTGGGTCATACGGAGATCGTACGTTTGACCCTGTAAGAAGCCGCCCGGCTGTTTTCAGGGGATCCCTGTACCAGTCCGCGTTCCCCCCTGCAAACTAGGCGTTTCGTCTGCTCCTCCTCCTCCCGGTGATTGGTTTGCCCGTATTTCGTAGTGTCGCCATTTTAGTAGGTGCGCGCGGGTATCTCGCTGTGGTTTTAGTGTGCATTTCCCTAATGAGTCCTGGTGGTGAGCGTCTTCTTATGTGTTATTTTGCCATCTGTAGATCCTCTCTGGTTGAGTGTCTGTTCAGATCTTCCTGTTTCTTTGTTGGCTTGGTTGTTTCTTCTTTTGAATTCTGAGAGGTCTTTATATATTTTAGATACTAGTCCTTATTGGATATGTGATTTGTAAATATTTTCTCTCTATGTGGCTTGTCTTTTCATCCTCTTTGTTTTTTAATTAATTTATTTATTTTGAGAGACAGAGATTGTGTGAGCAGGGGAGGGGCAGAGAGAGAGGGAGATACAGAATCTGAAGCAGCTCCAGGCTCTGAGCGGTCAGCACAGAGCCCGACGCAGGGCTCGAACCCACGAACCGTGAGATCATGACCTGAGCCGAAGCTATAGAGCGAAAGTTTTTAGTTTACTGAATTCCAATTTATCATTTTTCTTTTTGGATTGTGGTAAGACCTCTTCGCCAAATCTGAGCCCACAAAGATTTTTCTTTGAGGTTTTTCTTAGGAATTTTGTTGTTTTATGAGTTTTTATTTGGACCTAGGACCCATTTTGAGTTAGCTTTTGGATACTGTTGTGGTCTAGGTTGAGGTTCATCTGTTTGTTAATGGACGTCCAGCTGTCACGGCATCATTGTTGAAGGCTGTGCTTTCCCACCCAGTCGCCTTTTGATTTTGTCAAAAGTCAATTGTAAACATTCGTGTGGGTGTATTTCCAGACTCTGTAATATTCCATTGGTCTGTGTGTCGGTTCTCTCACCAATGCCACCCTGTGAGCTTTATAGTATGTCCTAAAGTTGGGTAGGGTTGTAAGAACACGAGTCTGAACCAAACAGACGCCATGACAGGCTTTAAGTTCCCCCTCTAAGCTAGAAGGCCTAAGGTCAGTCTCTCCAGAACTATCAGGCAGTTACACATTACCCGGGGCAGGAGAGACCACCTTGTGATATCCAGTCAGGAAAGCCCAGCTACCTCACTCCACATTCCTAAGGGTAAGGTCTGCAGATGGGAACTCTAGATAGGACCCTGTTACCTAATATTAAAGTTAACCCGATAGTCACCAAACAAAACCCTGAACTCGCTCTGTAATTGGTTAATTTCAAAGATACCCTAAATGTTGTAATTGGGTCCCGCCTAAAGTAACGGACGCTCTGAACAGTGTGTATGGTTAGAGTTACTGCCAATACTGTTGTACCATTATGACTGGGTCACTGTACCTATGTCACGATTTCTTGAAACTCCCCCTTCCCAAACCCCATATAAACCCTACGCAGCCCTTGCTCGGGGCTCTCAGCACGGATCCCCTGCGTTGGTGAAGGCTGTGAGACCGAACTTAGGCCCGGCGAGCCTAAGCCGTAATAAAACTGCCCTTTGCTTTTGCATGCGTGCCTCGGTCTCCCTGGTGGTCTCTGGTTTTTGGGGGTGATATTGAAGTCTTGGGCATTACAGGGTGAGTCCTCCAAATTGCTTTTTTCAAAATTTATTTTGGATATTCTAGTTCCTTATTTTTCCACCTAAGTTTTAGTATGTTGTCTCTATCTACAAAGAATCCGGTTGAACTATTTATTGGGATTGTGGTAAGTCTGTAGTCCATTTGGAGAGAATTAACATGTTCACTATTGAGTCTTCCAAACCATGAACATGGTATGTCATCTGTTTCTTTAGGTTTTCTTTGAGTTCTTTCATTTAGGTTTTATAGTTTTCAGTATTCAGATCCTATACCTCTTACATTGCATTGATAGCTAAGTATTTAAGCACATGTTAACATAAATAATTTTTTAAGCCAACTCTATTTTTTAAAACAAAAAAATAAGTTGTTACACATTTTTGCAAATCTCTTTAATATCTGGCTTAGTAAAAGCTAGCTGGATTCCATCTTTTGTGATATGTTTGGGTTGAAACATGTGAAGAAACTCTGATCTCATACAGATAAGCAGTTGAAAAGTGAAAGACTATTTTAAGAGCCTTTTTAAGTAATTGTGGATACTTCGGCACTACCCACAAACTCAACAGGTCTGTGAAGGTCAGTGGCAGTGTGGGATCTGGAATCTGTCAATGAACGTTTGGTACTTGGTCACCTTAAAATCTCTCGGTCTCTGTCGTGACTGATTTTATAACATCAGGCGTTGGTCATTTGGAAAATATCGGTTCTGAGTTATGAACGTCTTCAAAATGTTGATACATTTCATTACAATATAAAAAATAATATCTATTCATATCACCACTGATATCAGAAAAGTCTTTAAGGATTGGGAAGCTAGCTCATGAAAAAGGATTGAAATTTTCCAAAATTCTGATTTTCAACTGTAAATTTAAATTATATCATCAGTAACAAATATTGTCAGATGTTTCCTTTGAGATGACAATCTCATTTTGTTCATTTTTGAGAAAATGATTGCCAGCTATCAGGTTGGAGTAATCATAGTTTGTCCGTCTTCCGTCAAGGAGAACTGGTGTTTCACGAAGACAGTGGCTAGTTCAGCCTCCCGCTGAAACCCCCAAGTGCTTTTCCTTGGAACAGGCTTAGCGTTTTGGTATGTGGCTCCAGTGCTCCCGTTTTTTTCACAGTGAATATTAAAGTGACATGTATTGGGGATTCGGATTTAAATAAATTAATACATTTTAGTAATTAGTAATCTGCTGCTTCGTCAAGGGTGTTCCTAAGTGAAACTGGCGAGTGCGTGATGGTGGAGGGAGCAGTGACCACAAGTATGAGTTGGTGTCACCGCCGCGATTCAGGACAAGGAGCCAGTGGTTTTGCCCGCCACTGCTTTGGTGGCATCGGTGCAATTGTTAGCCCTGTGAAAAAGGCAGCTGACCTCAGAGTATTATTATGGAAATGGCTCTGACCCGCCGATCCCCTGAGGTGCCTCAGGGACACCCACACTTTGAGGACTGCTCCCCTCGCCTGAGACGGAAGATGGAAATCCGCGGGTGCCGTCTTTGGGGTTTACCTCCTGGAAGTGCTCTTGGAACCACGTCTTATCCTCACCGTCCGCTTTCAGTAAAAAGTGCACAATCTCTCGTGTAAAGAAGCCCGAGGTGAGGCAGCTTCTGTGTGCGGCGAGGTTGGGTCTTGGTGAAGAAGAGAGATGTTAATTTAACTGCAGTTTAATGAAGCGTGCAGTGGGGGGGAGAGAGAAGGGTGGGAATCTGCATTTCCTTGGCGTCTTGGGCTGCCCGATCCCCAGGGAGGCTCTGACTCGGGTTAGAACAACCCCAGTCGCTCTGCCCGGTGGGCAGCATGGCTGCCGCCCCCGAGACCCGCAGTGAAGTCTGGGCGGGATCCGCCTTGTGCTGGGGCTGGAGGTCAGTACATACACCTTCTAACTGGACTAATGCTCCCAGTCCTGTTGGATTCAACAGGTTGTCACAGGCACTTACTAGTACCGAAAACTGTGTTAAGTGCGGAGAGTGGTTTGAGGTAGACATGGGGACAGTTACCTGTCCTTTATCATCGTGTCCCCTCATTGGCCCTTTCCAGCCTGGTCTGTTTTCTTAAAGTTTATTTATTTATTTTGAGAGAGAGAAAAAGAGAGAATGTTAGTGGTGGAGCCACAGAGAGAGGGAGAGAGAATCCCAAGCAGGCTTGGGGCTAACAGCGTGGAGCCGGATGCAGGGCTCGAACCTGTGAACCACGAGATCATGACCTGAGCTGAAACCAAGAGTCGATGCTCAGTGGACTGAGCCACCCAGGTGCCCCTAGCCTGGGCTGTTTTCTAAAGCTTCCGGAGTCCAGTTCTGGCTGGTCCAGGGTCTCCTGAAGGAGAGACAGTTGCGGCGAAAGAGAGAGTTGAGAGAGCCTGGAGTTTCTTTCTTTCTTGGTCACTAGCCTGGCATCTCCATCTATTACCAGGTTTTGTGCCTTTATTTATAGATTTAAGTGTTAACATGACATCAAAACGTGGAATTTTTACAAATCTCAGTGGAAAGATGCTTTGAAAAGGGTGCAGAAACAGGTTTTTTTGCAGAACTATTCTAATTAACAATGAGGTAACTTACACATCATAGGATAACAGGATATTCTCAGTGAAAAGCAGATAACATACATATTTGTTTGAACCAGAAGACAGCAGGATGTTTTCAGTGAGAAGCAGATAGCAAACACATTTTAAAACAATGACGCTAAGATTCAGGCATAAACAAGGCTGGGAGGCATTCTGTTTGGCTCACAAGAGGAAGAATGTATTCTTGATGGTTAGTAAGTAAACCTTTGGTCAACTTTGCTCTTTGATGTTGAAGGTGTAAGCGCCACAGGTGCCCTAGAAGAGCCGGCCTTTGCATAGGAGTTTAAGTTGTAACTACTCTGACCCATCCTCACAATGGGCACCAATTAGCATATGTATGCGCAGTAACTTATGTCCGACTCTTGTTTGTTTCTTATCTCTAAGTTAGGCTCTTTATCTCAGGCCAGAGTTAATAGTAAATCTTGTGTTCTTTAACCCCCTTCAATTTCTATGCCTTAAATTTGTGAGGCTCATTAGAAGAGCCTTTCGACAGGGCCTTGTTTAACTTTCTCTTCATAGAGGTGGGAATATGCTTCCTCCCATGAGGTATCTGGGGAGTATCGGCCTGACTTGGAACAGTCAGTAGCCACAGGCTTAACGTCACATGAGCAGTAGTAGCAGAAGGAGATGCCAGCTTCCGCCTCTCACGGCAGGAGCCGTGCACGTCTGCCATTTCCTTACGGGGACCGTGTCATCCAGCAAGGCCGGTGCGGCTCCCGGCATAAAGCTTCTTTGTTTCTGTAATTTTGTAACTTAGCTCTCACAACAGGAGAATTTTAAAAAATCCAAACAATGCTGGAAACTACGTAAGTAACATAAAGAGAGCTGTTTACTGTGACAGGCGTCAGGCTATAAACGCTCCACATCCCCCGTACTTCATCGGCTTTGATCTCTCAACAACATTATGAAGTAGGTACTATTGCAAAGAAGAAGGTAAAAATCACCTTGAACTCCACCATCCGGGGGTGCCTGGGGGGCCCAGTCAGCTGAGCATCGGACTTTTGATTTCTGCTCAGGCGGTGATTTCATGGTTTTGGGATCGAGCCTCACGTCGGCTCTGTGCTGACAGCACAGAGTGCGCTTAGAATTCTCTCTCTGCCCCTTCCCTGCTTGTCCCCCCCTCCCACCTCTCTCAAATAAAGGAACCTAAAAAAATTTTTTAAATAAATTTTAAAAATCCCGCCATCCGAAGGTGAATAGTATTAGTATTTTGGTAAAATGCTACAACTCTATGTGTCCATACAGAGAAGACTACAATTTTATGCAAATAGGATCATATTTTATAGATTATTTTGTATCTTGATTTCACTTTCTCACCAGTAGGAGGTAAGCAAGCCCCTTTCCCAAAGGGATGGGTTTACCGTCTTCAACAATTGCAGGACATTCCACTGGACAGACCCGTTGATCTCTCGGGACATCTAGGTTGGGGCGGTCGGTTTCCAGACTTCGGTATTACACACGCTGCTACCACGTATTTCCTCGCACCTGCTTCATTCCGGGGCCGTGATCTTCTGCGGGTATAAGCAGGCTTGGTCACGTTTCTAATCACAGTGCTGAGCTGTTTTCCAGAAGGGCTGAATTAACTTCTGTACCCCCAGCAGTGGCCCGGGGGCCACTGTACTCTCCAGAGAGCGCCGCGGGCAGACCCGACCCTGCGGCGGACGTGCGGTTGTGTGAACACGAGCTGCCCACACGCGGGAGGGCTCATTCGTCCATTTAGCAAGTGCTGCTGAGCGTCTGCCGAGAGGCGGACATTCAGGGGAGCTGCGGCCGTGAGAAACCCCACCCCATCTCTGACGGGGTCAAGAGCGCTTAAAACAACCAAACAGCAGCCTCCACAACAGCACGAAGAGAAGTTACAGGAAGCTCTGACCACTTAGAACGAGGCTCCGCCCGGGCTGGGGACGGTGGCCGGGGCGGTCGAGGAAATCCGGAAGGCTTCCTTGAAGAAGTGCTCCTAGGGGCGCCGGGGGGGCTCAGTGGGCTACGTGCCCTGCTCTGGGTTTCAGCTCAGGTCACGGTCTCACGGTTGGTGGGTTCGAGACCCACACGGGGCTCTGAGCCCCTAGTGTAGACTCTGCTTGGGCTTCTCTCTCTCTTTCTCAAAATAAATAAGTGAACCTAAGGAAAACAAGAAAAAGGGCTGTTGGGCCTGAGGGTGAGGAGGCATTGACTAGGCAACGGTTGGCCGGAAGCTGCTCCA
>PJEM01018150.1:0-13548 GCA_004023845.1 Helogale parvula
GAGAGGGAGAGAGAGAGGAGGAGGAGGAGGAGAAAGAAAAGAAAAATTTGTAACTACTCAGGTTCCAGAAAGTGTAAGTTTGGACCAAAAAATTTATCATCGCAAGCTTAGAAACATCAACAGCCTGCTGGTAGAGTAAGAACGCCATGTGTTTTTGTCAGAGTTTTTAATATATTTGAGTATTTCATTAATGTGCAAGAAGTACATAAAAGGTGAGATCCCTTAAAGTTTCTGAAATATACATCTCCTTCCTCACATCTGAATAGAAAACGAGCCTTTTACAGGCATATTCACTTTCTAGGGTTTCAAAATACTTTCCCCTATCAGTCCATACACAGAGTTAAAGTAAGATGATCCTGTCTTATTATCCTCATGTTTAGATAGATAACTTAGGTTCAGAGACACAAAGTGACTTGCTAAAGGTCTTGGCAGAAATGGAACTAAGTCATTTTCTAAGACTGTGCTCTTGTTAAAAATTGAAAGGACATACTCTGAGAAGACAAATATATTTGATCATACATGGGATCAGAAGATAAACCAAGCATATCTATAAGTGATGAAGTCTGTTAATTCTACCTCTATTAGATATCTCTCAGTGGTGTCTCCTATACCTCTAAGACTCAGTATCATTACTAACATTAATGTTATTATTACTTGCATAGCCAAACATTTGCAATACTCTCCAGGTCATTGTCTTTAAGCACATTGACTGGTAGGACTACTCAGGTGGCCACCAATCAATAATGCTCAGCTCCTCTTTCTCCCTTACCTACCACAATCGTTCTCCAAGCCTTGCCAATCCAGTCTCTTCAATAGCATTCCCCTGTTCTCTTGTCTTCATCCTGACCCTCCATGACCTAGTTCAGCTCATTATCTTTCATCTTAATAGTAAAATAGACCCTTAAGTGCTCTTCTTAGGCTATAGGTTATACCATCTCCTAACTGCCCTTCCATCTGCTGTCAGAATGATCTTTCTGAACTTCTTACTCCAAAAAGAAGAGCTACCTTATTGAATCCCCTTTGAGCATTTCCAGGACAAAGTACAAATTCCTTAGTGCAAGCAAAACAAGACCCTTCCATCTTGATCCAACCTTACATTTCATCTTTCCCCCTGTAGATTACTACATCTTTTCTTCATGTTGCAAGGAATAGAGGATTTCTAAGACTTCCTTCCAGATCTGACAGTCTGATTTGCTTTAAAAAAATGGCTCTTGAGAGATATGACAGAAATCCCCATTTCTGAACTTACAGAAATATATGCCAAGGTAGAGTAGTCAGCTTTAAATACGTATCAGGGAAGTAGCAGTAGTCAGGAGAGAAGGCATGCTATCCACCCAAGTGGAGCAAACCAACCCAAAGAGAATTTCATTTATCCTCTAAGCTGAAAGCCCCAAATCTACATTAATATGATTTCTTACTGAAGAGCACTGCATATTCAGGGCCATTAAGCTGGGTTCTCTAAGGGGCTGAATTGAGAGGTGAATCTATTACTTGCATTAAAAATTAATTAGTTGTGGTAGGAAAAAAAGAGAATGTGAGGTGGTACATATGCAGAAAGTAGTTTGAAAAGGCTATTAACTGATGGGGCAACCATGGAAGAGACAGAGGCCCCCAATTCTCGCCTACCATCCATCCTTCACATGGTGGCTTGAAGAACTCCTTTTCAGAAGCCATTTCCCTCCTGATAACCTACAGTGGGTCTGAATTGGATGCTTTTTAATAGTGACTTAATGACATCTATTTCACAACTAATGTGATTGGCCAGGAAAAAACGAATTATTATTTTAGATTAATCAGCTTTTCAGTAGATTCTGTGACCACATGTAGACAAAGTAGGCTAGTGTAACTGATCAGAGTGGAACCCTATTTAAATTATAGACTGATTCTCTTCTTCCTTAGCTTCTATAGGTCTTTCCTTTCAAAGGCAGCCTTGGGCCCTTAGCCCCTCAGGCATGCTGCCAGGCTGAAGTAAGCATTGTTACCAAGCTCTGAGAACTCTGGGAATTTCTGCATTTTATGCTCCAAGAAATCCAGCAACATTTTCCCAAGCTTATGTATCATTCAGAAATAAAACAAAGAGGAATGGACCATGATTCAAGTTTGTGGGGGAAAAAAAAAGTCATTCAAAATAGCCAAACCTTTCTTGGATGGGAAATCATAGGCTGCGTTTGCATGAACCAAGAGGAGGAAATGTAGATATTTTGGAATAAGTAGGTTACTGAGGAAATCATTAAACACTAAAAAAAACTTTAACTTACTGGATTTGGCAAGTGGACATTAGCTGCATTTACTCCTCTGCTTTACAGAAAGGCAAAGCTGAAAGTTCCCTATTACTAAGAGCAGCCATTTAGGCAACTTTGACAAGTGGTAAATATTACATGCTTTTAGATTTACTTAAAATGCTTTCCATGGGGCACCTGGGTGGCTCAGCCAGTTGTGTCAGACTTCGGTGCAGGTCATGATCTCACAGTTCATGGGTTTGGGCCCCATGTCAGGCTCTGTGTTGACAGCTTAGAGCCTGGAGCCTGCTTCAGATTCTGTGTCTCCCTCTCTCTCTGCCCTTCCCCTGCATGTACACTCTCGCTCGCTCGCTCTCTCTCGCTCTCTCTCAAATAAGCATTTAAAAAATAAATCAAATGCTTTTTACTATAGAGAACAAACTGAGGGTTGCTAGAGGAGTGGTGGACTGGGGATGGGCTAAATGGGTCATGGGTACTAAGGAGGGCACTTGTGGTGAGCACCAGATGTTGTATGTAAGTGATGAATCACTAAACTCTACTCCTGAAACTGATGTTACACTATATGTTAACCAGCTAGAACTTAAATGAAAACTAAAACATAAAAAGCTTTTTCAAGATTATTTGGACTAAAAATTGTAAAGGCAACTTGGTATTAAAATGCAATACTATATCAGAACATATTTTACTTGACCAGGACAAAGCAACTGAAGTCATGAGAGACCTTCTATAAAACTGACTAGAAACTCATTGTTCTCTGAATTTTAGGGTTTAATCTCACCATGAGTTAAAAATCATGGAAAGAGCCTAAATGTCCATCACCTGATGAGTGGATCAAGAAGATGTGGCATATATACACAATGGAGTGCTACATGGCAATGAGAAAGAACGACATATGGCTATTTGTAGCAAGGTAGGTGGACCTTGAGGGCGTCATGCTAAGCGAAATAAGTCAGGCAGAGAAGGACAGAAACCATATGTTTGCACTCATAGGTCTAACAGGAGAACAGGAGAAACCTGATGGAGGACCAGGGGGAGGGGAAGAGGGAAAGAGTTGAGGAGAGAGAGGGACGCAAAACCTGAGAGACTATTGAATACTGAAAACGAATGAGGGTTGAAGGGGGAGGGGGGAAAAGAGGTGGTGGTGATGGTGGAGGGCACTTGTGGGGAAGAGCACAGGGTGTTATATGGAAACCAATTTGACAATAAACTATTCAAAAAAAAAAGAAATAAAAATTAAAAAATTAAAAAATAAAAAATAAAAACAAAAAAATAAATTTAAAAATGTAAATATGAACAACAACAAAAGCGCATTATTTTTGTTCTAGAGAAAACCTGATCAAGACTAACATACCAAATTGTAAGCATACACAACGAACAACAGCAAATTATTTAAAACCCCTGATTAGGGATAGTGGTAGAAACTACACTTGCCATCACATGAAAGTCATTTTTTTTCATAGCACGTTTCCTGACATGGAAGTGGCAGACAGCAAAGGAGGCTTTTAGATGTCATGCTCAAACTTCAAGAATTTGGTCCTCACCTTTCAGACAAAAAAAATAAATAAATAAAAACAAGTTTTCATGGTTTCAATAGGTTGAAAAGCCTTCATAGGTCAGTCTTTCTTTTCCTCTAGCTTTTCAGTTACTTATGGCTAATGCTCCATATTTCAATGTGATTAGTGTTCGACTGATGTGCATTTTAATTTTGTGTATTAAGGTAAATGGAAACATTTTTAAACCTTATTAGATTCTTTCACAAAGTGGTGAGGATTAGATACAGAATAAATGAGAAACTTGCAATCTAAAATAATGGAAAAATACTTCCACAAGAGATCATTGTAGTCTGAATTCAATAGTCTAGGTAAATGTCCCTATCTGACAATAATTTCTAACACACGG
The DNA here is from genome assembly GCA_004023845.1 of Helogale parvula. Taxonomy (NCBI): domain Eukaryota; kingdom Metazoa; phylum Chordata; class Mammalia; order Carnivora; family Herpestidae; genus Helogale; species Helogale parvula. Next base: position 4,140 of record PJEM01018150.1, read on the forward strand.
ATAAACAGTTGAGGAATTACCTTTTAAAATATGTTCACTGAGCTACAGTTCACACTATAAAACTCACCCTTTCAAATTATATTAACAAAGTTGTGCAGCCATTACCAAAATCTAAGTTTAGAACATTTCAACAACCTAAAAGGAAACCTTGCCCACATTAGTAGTACCTTGAATATTACCTTTCAAAGTATCTCATGAAGCCTCCTTGTCTAACTATATACTTTCTTAATGTAGGTCATACAAATAAATAGTGGAGTCAACTGATTTAGTAATTTTTTTAAAAAAATAATCTGACCAGTTCAGGGATAATTCTAATACTAGCTAACACTACCTGTGAACTTTTGTCAAGTGTTTAATGAATATGCAAAATGGAGGTGGGAGACTTAATTATATATTTGAAGATACCTGAAAAAAATTCTTGAGAACGTGGTAGTAGAAGTCTCTTCTTGCATTAAGCAACAAGAAAGAATCAATTGCCAGATACTAAATAAAGCCTACATGTTCCTTTATCTCCACCTGAGTTAGAGTTTTTGTGTTTATCTGACAAAAACAAAACTGGAAAAAAAAATCAATATTTTCTATAGGCATGGTGTCAAAACAGAATAGAACAAAGAGATAGCCACTGTTATGGACTGAATTGTTTCCCCCCAAACTCAAATGCTGAATCCCTAATCTCCCAATATGACTACATTTGGAGATTGGGCCATTAGAGAGATAATTAAGGTTGAATGAGGTCCTAAGAGTGGGGTGCTAATCCAATATAACTGGTGTCCTTAGAAGAAGGGAGCCCTTGGATGCACGGGCGCACGAACACACACACACACACACACACACACACACACACACAGAAGTCCAGATGTCAGCCTTCCTGTTGCATCGTCACATGGAGTTCAAGGAGCGAAGCCTCAGGAGAAACCAAACCTGCAAACCCAGTCTTGAATTTCCAGCCCCCAGAATTTGTGAGAAGTTTGCTTTTAAAACCACCAGTTTCTGATATTTTCATATGGCAGCCCTCAGAAACTGATACAGCTATAAGAACCAAACTATTCAAGTTTTGGAATGTTGCCTTGAACATGGACACAACATGGTTCTTAGTCTTACAGAAGCTCCAAACCTAGAATGGCAGCAACTGTTGAAGGATATGTAAAATATGTCAAATAACATTTAATGTAATTTTTTATTAGGTAATGCAGCATAGAGGAGACACGAAGGATAAATGGGAACATACTTAAAAAATTAACTTTCCAGTTACAGGAACAATTGAGCTATTTTCTTTAAGTCATAATTATTATTGATTTAACAGATATTTATTGAAAGCCTATTATGTGTTTCTCTACTGTGTTAGTTGCTAGAGAGATGGAAATGAACACAGCCAATCTAGTAACTAGCAATATGAGACATGTAGTAAAGGAGGCAAATAGAAAATAAACAAACACATAAACAACAATTAAAATTTGTCTTGAGGCCATATAAAGTGAGAGTGCTAATAGGAAGATGATGTCAAGAACTATTTTTAATGTTTATTTTTGAGAGAGAAAGAACGTGCATGGAGAAGGGGCATAGAGAGGGGGTCAGAGGATCCTTGTGGATTCTGCTGACAGCAGCAAGCCCCATGCAGGGCTTGAACTCACAAACTGGGTTCATGACCTGAGCTGAAATCGGGTGTTCAAACAACTGAGTCACCCAGGTGCCTAAGGACGATTTTAGATGTGTGGTTTGAATGTTCCTTTGGAAGAATTTCAGGTGAAAGATGAATATAATTTAGCCTTGTAACGAATGGAAGGAAGTTTTCCAGTTGCAATAAAGGTGCCAGAATGATACAAGTTTTGAGCATGCTCTAGAGGTGAAATTGAACACAGTTATAGACTCAAGGAGAATGAAAATTGACTACATATTTAGTCTCAAGTAGTAGGGTCACTGTTGGGAGGGGCATCTCTCAGCTAATATAGAGCAGCAGAAATTGGTGCCACTGGGAAGTTATGACTAATTAGACGTAAAATCCAGGGGGACATCTCTTGAGTAGTCTCAGACAGCTTGCCATTGGAGGTATGCACATTTCAAAAAGACACGTCAAAACCAAGTTTAAAGAGATACTGGTTAAATGTAGGATCTATTAATAGATAATGCTAAGAATAGATTTTAATCTATGGAATCTATAACTCTACACCAATATTAAAAATATATATAAAGAAAGAAAGAGTCCGAAAAGATGCTCTTCCTTACAGTACAATGTCAACAACTTGAAAATATAGAAGGAATAATGAGATTACAAAAATCAATATCTGGTGACAATTACAGTAATAATTCAGGCATAAAACAGCAATAGATGTCAAAATTATTGGGTAAAAGTTTAAGAATAGGATTTTATACAGTCTGAAAGCATCTACCAATAAAACACTTAAAAGTAACTCTACAGTAGAAAAACTGGCAGTCACCATCTTAATCAGGTGACTAAGCAAGTAATAAAAGTTACCACACCAATAATAAGACAAATGATATTATTTGCCACCTTATTTGAAATAAGAAGTAATACAGTTTATGACAGACCCTGGCCAAAATGCCTCACATAGATCTAAGGATCATGAAACATTGCGTAAATAAATCCAACTTGAGGGACATATTACAAAATGAGTAGCTTGTACTCTTTATAAATATCAAGGTGATTGTATTCAAGGAATTTTGAACAATAAGCTGTTCTAGATTTAAAAAAAAAACTAAAAAGACACAACTGGGTGAAATTCATGAACTTGGAAGCCTTTTGCTATAAAGGATATCATTGAGACAGATGGTACAAGGTGAATGAGATCTCTGGGTAACTAATCCACAATAATTCGTTGCACTAGCCTTAAAACTTTTCTGCAAATTTCATATTTTTCAAGAGAAAAAAGAAGCAATAATAGTGTATTTCTGGCTGAGTCACCAGAAGATAGTTCTGAACTGTGCTAAAATAATTTTTAAAGCCAATGTAGGGGCACCTGGGTGGCTCAGTCAGTTAAGTGTCCAACTCTTGGTTGTGGCTCAGGCCATGATCTCACGGTTCAGGAGATGGAGCCCCACCTCAGGCTCTGCGCTAATATTGTGCAGCCTGCTTGGGACTCTCACTCTCTCCCTCTCCCCCCTCTATATGCCTCCCCCTCCCCTCCAGCTCATGCATGGTCTCTCAAAATAAATACACTTTAAAAAAAGCACAAAAAACTAAAGAACCAGTGTGGATAGAACATGAATACAAGAAAGAGTTGGAGTTTCACAATTTGTAAGTGAATGGCTTACAGAGCTTTGTAAGCCAAGAAAAGACATGTTAAATGTATTCTAAGGTCACTAAGAAACTATTGCAAGGTTGTAGGCTAGAGTACAATAAAGACTACCTTGTGTATTATACAAACAATATAGTATGGGGGAGTTGAGAGAATGAAATCAAGGAGACCAGATAAAAGGCTTTGAAATCATCCTGGTGAGAGAGGATTTTGACCCTCACTAAAAACAAAGTCCGTGTAGACTGAGAACCTGGCTTGAGGCTCCAGGTAGGTGTTAATGCCATTTTATAAGAGGGGTGGTGGTGGAGTGATACCTGGGAAATTAAAAATCGTTGAGATTTATTCAATGTATTATGCAAGCAGCTTGCATAAGGCATTATTTTGTTATAATTTAGTGCAATGATTTGTCTCAGCTGGGAAATAATAATGGAGTACATCCTATAGAGCATAAGAGTACATAATCATAACATCTGTAGCAAACATTGAGATCTGCTACCAGTCCATTAAAAATCCCTGATTGGACTTCTCTGGGTCATAATATGGTAACTGATACTATATTTGACTTCCTGAAGAACTACAGAACTAGACAAAACACATAGAGCAACTGCTTTCAGGCACTGGGCCAAAGGCAGCAAAGATTACAATATTTAAGGGAAGGAAACAGGAAGTGAGGTCTGTGCTCACCCAGGCTCCACAGCTGGTGAATATCCTCCCCACCCCCGGCCATAGCACATGGAGGTTGAGCCTAAGCAAAGCATGAAAACCCTGCCAGGGAGAGGGAGGGGACCAGGAGTCTGTGTTGGTAGAGGACGGAGGCTTCTTCCCAGGTTACTGGCACAGGACTAGGTAGTGGGTCTGCAGGGCAAGACTTACTGATGAGGCTGAGTAGAATGGAGTTGTTCTTGGGTTGAGAATAGAACAGAGACATTAAAAGTTCACACAGTCCTGGATATTTCCATTCTGAAAGGCTGGAAATTTGTACCTCTAACACTACCAACATTCAACTGAAATGTCAGAAAGTACATGATTTAGGATTCGGGAACATACTCTAGAGCAAGGACTACTCTACAGCTCTCCCTAATGCTTAAAAAATAAACTAACAGGATCCAGAAGGGATTATAACAAATTAACTTCCAACTAGAAAAAAAAAAAGCACTAAAGGAAGATAACATAATTTAGGTTTATTTAAATGTCCAGCATATAAGTAAAATTACAAGATATGAAAAAGAAGAAACATGTGACCCATAACCAAGGAAAAAGCAATCCATTATTATACCAAGATGATATAGATGTTGGAATTCAAAAAGATTTTAAAGTAACTCTTATAAATATATCCAAAATCATAATAGAGAACACAATCTTAATGCATGGTTAGGGAATGCTTAGCAGAAAAAAATGGAAACAACTAAAACTAAATTCTAAAACTGTAAAGTTCAATATCAAATATTAAGATCATTGAAGGCATTTTAAAAGGGCATTACTGGGGCACCTGGGTGGCTCAGTCGGTTAAGCATCTGACTTTGGCTCAGGTCATGGCCTCGTGGTTCGTGAGTTCGGGCTCTGTGCTGACAGCTCAGAGCCTGGAGCCTGCTTCGGATTCTGTGTCTCCCTCTCTCTCTGCCCCTCCCCTGCTCACACTCCGTGTGCCGGTCTGTCTCTCTCTCTCTCTTTCTCTCTCAAAAATAAACATTTAAAAATTTTTTTAAATGTGCATTACTGATGGCAGTCAGTAGCTTGAAGTCAAAGCCATAGAATTGGTCAAATCTGGGGGTGTCTGAGTGGCTCAGTCAGTTGAGTGTCCTACTCTTGATTTCAGCTCAGGTCATGATCTCACAGTTCGTGAGTTCAAGCCCTGCACCGGGCTATGTGTCGATGGCATGGAGCCTGCATGGGATATATTCTCTCCCCTTTCCCCTCTCTCCTCTCTCCCTGAACCCTGCCCCTTCCCTACTTTCATGCACATGAACTTAAAAAAAAAAAAGAAAGAAAAAAAAAAGGTCAAATCTGAAGAAAGCCAATAGCAAACAAAAACCAAAAAACCAAAAAACAACCCTCCACAAAATATTAAGCAGTATAACACATGTGTCTGTGCAGTCTCAGAAGAGAAAGCAGGTACACATTTTTTGGAAAAGATAACGGTTGAAAGTTCTCAATTTGCTAAAGCACATTTACTTACAAATCCAAGAAGCTCAGTGAAATTTAAGCAACGTTAACACAAAGAAACTTCAACAGGCACATTGGACTCAAACTGATGGACGCCAAACTTAAGGGCAAAAACTTGGCGATGACCAGAGGGCGAGAAGATGACATATTCAGGAGAACAAAAATTATCATTAATAAGGGTTATCAGAAGAAAAGGAAAGGACATAATTAAGTGCTAAAAGTAATAGATATTAATCCGTAATTGTACACATGGGGAAAAAAAGAACCATTCAAAAGTGTTCGAGACTAAAGACATCCAGAGAGGCAATAACTAAAAATTTGCTACCTAGACCTGAACTAAAAAGTACTTAATTAAATAAGTCCTTCAAACCGCTACTAGATGAAAAGAAGAGTTCAACAGAAAGGTACAATATATGCTCATGTACTGGGAAGCTCAAAATAATCAGAGGTCAATTCTTCCTAAAATGATCTACAGATTCAACATTCCCTTCCAAAAATACCCAGAATATTATAGAAATTAGCAAGTCAATTCTAAAATTGGTAAGAGAGAGGTTCCTGGGTGACTCGGTCAGTTAAGTGTCTGACTTTGGCTCATATCATGGTCCATGAGTTCAAGCCCTGTTTCAGGCTCTGTGCTGACAGCTCCAGTTCTGGAGCCTGCTTCTGATTGCTTGTGTGTGTCCGTCTCTCTCTGCCCCTCCCCCACTCACACTCTGTCTCTCTCAAAAATAAATAAATGTTAAAAATAAAATAAGATAGATAAGAGAGGGGCACCTGGGTGGATCAGTTAGTTAAGCATCTGACTTCCGCTCAGGTCATGATCTCACAGTTTGTGGGTTCCAGCCCCTGGTTGGGCTTTATGCTGACCGCTCAGAGCCTGGAGCCTGCTTTGGATTCTGTGTCTCCTTCTCTCTCAGCCCCTCTCCCACTCATACTCTGTCTCTAAAATAAACACTAAAAAATTAAAAATAAAGAAGTAAAATTGATATTGGAAAGAAATGCATCTAACATAACCAAATGTCTTGAAAAAAGAATGGAGTTGGAAGACTTCTACCACTTGAAAACTTAATAGCAAGTTGCAGTAATCCAGACAACATAGTAATGGTATACGGGGCAGAGTGGAGTGTGTGGGGAGGAAATCATTGAAACAGAATAGAGATTACAGAACCAGAACCAACTATGTATATTTAAGTGTTTGTATAAAGTGGCCAAGGTAACTCAAAGGAGAAAAGAGGGTAGACATTTCCATAAATAGTGCTGGATCTACTGGCTGTATAGGAAAAAAAAAAAAAAAACGAACCTCAAACCCTCCCTTGCACCATATACACAAACTAATAACAAAATGTACTGCAGACCACAATGAATGTGTTAACAATAGAGAGATAGTACACAGACAATAAACTGGTTGTTTGCTCTCAAGATGTCCCCCAATCTGACGATTGTGTCCAATGATATGGCCTATAATTTTTTTCAGACCCAAGAAAATGTAACAAAGTGTTAAGGAAAAGCTCTCATAAAGATAAAATGGGATATTCTGTAGATAATTTAGACCCACCTAATAACAATGGTTTCTCCAGTAAGATTTGAAACAATGTTCCAGTCTTCTACTAAAGATGGCCTTGGAGATTTTGGGATTCTCAAAGGAACAAGAATAGACATAGAAGTATATGTATCTCTTCATGGATATTTTTCTACTCCCTGGGGAAAGTCTAAATATCATAATCCTAAAAAATCTGCTATAGCTTCACAGCCTAATAATAAATCATAATATCTTTAAAATTAGAAATGAAATTGTTACTTCCACAATACCAGGTCCGGAGCCAAACACTGACAGATAAGACCAAATGCTGCAGAAAGGGTAATGTTCCCATTTCACCTGGACTGTGAGCTCTGGCCTTGACCATGATACCCCTGTGTGCTTTTATAATAGAGGCTCTAATGGAGGGAACCTGGTCCCATTGTTTACATTTATTTATATAAATTATGTGCTTTCAGTGCCTTAACTATGAGTCCCTTTCTTTTTCTTATCCCAAAAACTCTGCGATGTGTTTCTTAGGTAAAAGTCTTTTTGCTATTCACTGGGAGGAAAATGGTCTATAAACACTGATCACTGTGGTAAACACTTTTATGATGACCTCTGGAGGAGGGCTTGAGGCTGTTGTGGCATTGGTCTTAGAGGTAGTATTTATGCTGTAGGAAGCAAAACATGATGAGCTTCAGATTGGAGATGACCCTAAAGTTGTCTTGTACTGACCTTAAATTTTTATTTCAGAAGAAAATCTTGGTTTTGGTCATTTCTATTTTAAAAGATTCTGCGCCAAACATCACATTTTAAAAATAACGCATAGAATGGCCTCAGTGTTCAATGTCCACTGGTATGTTTGTGAGTTGGGTTATCTGCCATTTATATCCCAGAATAAAGAGGAGTGAATTAGAAAAATGAAATTCTGTTCATCTCTGTGGGAAAATAGGAATTTCATTAAAATCTACAATAAGTGTTACCCATGTGGGAGAGTTTGTGATGACTTCCTGACTCTCAGATCAATTTCTCTAATGATTTGACTTCTAGATTTTATAGCAGCCTAAACTCTGAGCCAGGCTTTAGACATTTTTTAAGGAAACAGTCTTCAAGTCATTATAGAACTGAACTAGAGATCCAAGGAGTCTCTGCATCAAAATTGAGAACTTTTGTGGTCTCATTTGTAAAAGTGGGACAGGGTCATCTTTAAATGCTATATTAATTGCTGGTTCTCTGATTCTGCATCTATATGAAATATCTTTAAGAACCAGCATTTTCATTTTGCCTTCAAAGTCACCGAAGCTGCCAGGACTTTTATTTTGTATTTGATTCTAGTGTGAAGGAACTCAAAGTGAAAGACTCTTTGTGAGCTAAAACAAAAATAGTACTTTGAGGGCCATTTTCTCCCTTGGAGATTATAGTATATTATGTATCTGATGCCCAGCACAAAGATAACTGAGAATTGAATAGAATGATTGTTTTCTCATTTTGTTCTGCATTCAGAGTGGAGATTTCCAGTCCATTTCTAGCATTGTCTCCAGAAGTTAAGACAAGCAAGAATTTTGTATAGAAATACTGTGACATTTCATATGCTTAGTCAGTAGACAGATTAGCAGTAGCTCATATGTCTTGGTCACAAGACGACACGTACTGTTTGCCCTGCTGGTAAGACCCTGGACATTTTATGTTCATTTGGTTTCTCTTTTAACCACACCCTTTTCAGTGAAAAGCAAATAAAGTCAACCAGCTATTTAGCAGACAATCACCAACAGGCTAAAACTTGCCTGAATTTGCCACATTTCAACTGGTTTTACGGGCATTATGCACACAAAGGATAATTTCAGGTAAATACTAGATCAACAGTAGTAGTAGGACACAGACTAGCTAGAACTTCAGTCACGAAATACTGAAGTAACTGGTGAGTCTGCATTTGGAAGGAGGTGATTTAATACTGATTACACTAATTAAAGTCACAGTTCAAGGGAATTGTTATAATGATGAAAAACCTTCAAGTATACACCTCTCCCACTTGATACCAGCAATCCATTCTTAAAAACACATTTTGCCCGAAAACACTAATCAGGAGATAATTTTCCATCACTTTAAATGGAAAATAATATAATGTATTTCATATAAACCCTGGACTTCTAACCAGCTTCCTTTAAAGTAATTTTTTTAAATGGTAAAACATTTATACAGTATGTAAAATGCTTAAAATAGGACCTCCCAATCAAGCAATTAAAATCTTTTAAATAACTGCTGTGTATGCTGTGATATGGCCTCTCTTTGAGCAAACAATTTTTGTGACTCATATCCCCTTTGTTGACAATGTAATTTTAAAGTCTTCTGTACATGACTCTGACATTCTAGAAACTATACCTGGAATATAAGTCGAAAACTTGTTAAAAATACTGTTTTGAGTGTTTGTTACATAAATGTAAAGTTCCTATCAAAGTTGTGGCCAGAAAACAAA
>PJEM01018151.1:0-19660 GCA_004023845.1 Helogale parvula
GCTGCAAGATGGCGTGGAGTAGGGGGCTCTGTAGTCTCCGCCTGCTCACAACTACCAAACTGAAAAGGACCAAAGCCACACTATTCTGATCTACAAGAATGGAGGTGCGCACGACCCCTTATAGATGACAGCCTCATGGATGCCTGAGTGAGGGCGAACTGGGACTGGAGACTCTGAGGGGAGGGAGCGCTGGCCCAAAGAGGAGGGGAGAGAGAGCACCCAGAAAGGTGGTGCAGGACAGCGAGGGCAGTGTGTGCAGAAGCAGCTCAGGACCCTGGAGGGCCGGTGGGAAGTGTGGAGCGGAGCCAGGCGCTGAACGACTGGGTAGAGCAGCAGAGAGCCGAGGGGAAGAGAAAGAGACCGAAAACGCTCACAGAGTGGACGCTGGAGAGGGGAGACCTCGGCCTGGGACAGAGACACAAACCTCCTGCACAGAGCCGCTGCTCTCTCTCGGGCTCAGCAGCTCGCAGACTCCAGGCCCCCTACTCAACTCCAGCCAGAAAGCCACCGCCTGCGGGAAGACATTTCATCTCATCTCATCTGGGGCGACAGCATCTAAGAGCACGGACTAGGTTTTGGAGAAGTGGAGGAGCTTAGAGGAAAAAAAAAGCAATTTGGCCCACCTATGGCACAAGAAGATGGGACCCAAAAGAGTGGCTTGCAACGCGTGGTCTGAGAAGAGATTGGGACGCTGCCATTCTTCTCTAAGCAACCCCTGAGGCGGAGCCTCGGAGAGCAGCCCCCAAGACCCGACCTATTTACACCAAGCCAGGCCCATCTGCGCCAGAGAGCTGCTTTTTGTTTGTTTGTTTGTTTACTTTTTTCTTTTTTTTTTTTAATCTTTTTATTCTTTTTTTCCCCCCTTCCTTTCTCCTTTACCCCCTGGAGTCTGGGAAAGACTAACATTTATACACTGTTGTGATTAGATCGATTCCTGCCATCCAGATATATTTTTCCTTATCTCATTCTTATCTCCCCACTCCACAGGTTTTATGGTTTCAGACTGTCCTTTGTCCTTCCTGTCCCCGCCCCTTCTTTTTCTCTTCTCTTTTCTTATTTTCTTTCCCTTTTTGGATTCCTTGTTTATTTGATTTGTCTGTGCGTTGGCTGCTTTTGTTTTCTGTGTTTGTCTGTTGTTCTTTTCAGGGCTACCTCAAGAAACAAGCCAAAGTAAACATGGTGGAGCGTCCCAAATACCATTGAGCAGGGAAATAAAATAATCAAAGGCACAACAAGAGAAATGGAGAGACCTCATTAAAAGAACACTTCCTGAAATGACAGGCCCTGGACAGTCATTGAGCCTCCTTTTATACAGCAATATTAACAGGTGCACAGTGCATAACGAGTTGTTAAAACACCATACACAAAAATAAACTCAAAATGGCTGAAGGACCTGAATGTGAGACAGGAAACCATCAAAACCCTTGAGGAGAAAGTAGGAAACAGCCTCCTTGACCTCAACCACAGCATTTTCCTACTTGACACATCCCCAAAGGCAAGGGAAATGAAAGCAAAAATGAACTATTGGGACCTCACCAAGAGATTTTTTTTTTAAATAAACAAAATTGATAAACCTCTAGCCAGGCTCCAGAAAGAAAAGAGAGAACACCCAAATAGACAAAATCATGAATGAAAATGGATCTATTACAACCAATTCCTTAGAAATACAAGGAATTATCAGAGATTACTATGAAAAACTACATGCCAACAAACTGGACAATCTAGAAGAAATGGACAAACTTCTAAACACATTCACTACCAAAATGCAAACAGGAAAAGATAGAAAATCTGAACAGACCCATTACCAGTTAAGAAATTAAATCAGTTATCAAAAATCTCCCAATGAACAAGAGCCCAGGGCCCGACGGATTCCCAGGGGAATTCTACCAGACATTTAAAGCAGAGCTAATACCCATCCTTCTCAGGCTATTCCAAAAAAAAAAAAAAAAAAAAAAAAAAAAAAAAAAAAAAAAAAAAAAAAAAAGAAAAGAAAAGAAAAGAAAGACACAAAAAGAAAACTTCTGAGCTCGTTCTATAAAGCCAGCATCATTTTGATTCCCAAACTAGACAGAGACCCAACAAATATGAGAACTACAAACCAATATCCTTAATGAATACTGATGCAAAAATACTCAACAAGATACTAGCAAGTCGAATTCAACAGCATATAAAAAGAATTATCCATCATGATCAATTAGGATTCATTCCTGGGTCACAGGACTGGTTCAATATTCGCAAATCCATCAGTGTGATACATCACATTAATGAAAGAATAGATAAAAACCATATGATTCTGTTGATAGATGCAGAAAAAGCATTTGACAAAATACAGCATCCCTTCTTAATAAAAACCCTCAAGAAAGTCAGGATAGAAGGAACTTACTTAAACATTATAAAAGCAATTTATGAAAAGCCCACAGCTAATATCATCCTCAATGGGGAAAAACGGAGCTTTCCCCCTGAGATCAGGAACACGACAGGGGTGTCCACTCTCACCACTGTTGTTTAACATAGTGCTAGAAGTCCTGGCATCAGAAGACAGACAACAAAAGGAAATAAAAGGCATCAGAATCAGCAAAGAAGTCAAACTTTCACTTTTTGCAGATAACATGATACTCTACATGGAAAGCCCAATCGACTCCACCAGAAACCTTCTAGAACTGATCCATGAATTCAGCAAAATTGTAGGGTACAAAATCAACATACAGAAATCGGTTGCATTTTTATACACCAATAATGAAGCAAGGGAAAGAGAAATCAAGAAACTGGTCCCATTCACAATTGCACAAAAAACCATAAATACCTAAAAATAAACCTAACCAAAGATGTAAAAGACCTGTATGATGAAAACTGTAGAAAACTTATGAAAGAAATTGAAGAAGACACCAAGAAATGGAGAAACATCTCAAGCTCATGGATCGGAAGAATAAACATTGTGAAAATGTCATTATTATCCAAAGCAATCTACATGTTCAATGCAATCCCCATCAAAATTGCCCTAGAATTCTTCTCAAAGCTAGAACAAATTATCTTAAAATTCATATGAAACCACAAAAACCCCTGAATAGCCAAAGTAATATTGAAGAAGAAAACCCAAACAGGAGGCATCACAATCCCAGACTTTAGCCTGTACTACAAAGCTGTCATCATCAAGACAGTATGGCATCGGCACAAAACAGACACATAGACCAATGCAATAGAATAGAGAACCCAGAACTGGACTCACAAGTGTATGGCCAAATAATCTTTGACAAAGCAGGAAAGAGTATCCAATGGAAAAAAAGACAGCCTCTTTGACAGGTAGTACTGGGAAAACTGGACAGCAACGTGCAGAAGAATGAAACTAGACCACTTTCTTACACCACACACAAAAAATAAACTCAACATGGATGAAGGACCTGAATGTGAGACAGGAAATCATCAAAACCCTAGAGGAGAAGGCAAGAAACAGCCTCCTTGACCTCAATCGTAGCAATTTCCTACTCGACACATCCCCAAAGGCAAGAGAATCAAGAACCAAAATGAACTATTGGGACCTTGTCAAGATAAAAAAGCTTCTGCACTGCAAAGGAAACAATAAAAAAAACCTAATAGGCAAGGAACAGAATGGGAAAAGATAGTGGCAAATGGCATATCAGGTAATGGGCTAGTATCCAAAATCTACAAGGAACTCACTAAACTCCACACCTGAAAAACTAGTAAAGAAGAAATGGGCAGAAGACATGAATAGACATGTCTCCAAAGAGGATCTCCAGATGTCCAACAGACACATGAAATGATGCTCAGCATCACTCAGCATTAGGGAAATACAAATCAAAACCACACTTAGATACCACCTCACGCCAGTCAGAGTGGCTAAAATGAACAAATCAAGAGATGATGCTGGCAAGGGTGTGGAGAGATGGGCACCCTCCTACACTGTTGGTGGGAATGTAAACTGGTGCAGCCACTCTGGAAAACAGTGTGGAGGCTCCTCAAAAAACTATCGATAGAACTCCCCTATGACCCAGCAATAGCACTGCTGGGGATCTACCCAAGGGACACAGAATTGCTGATGCATAGGGGCACATGTACCTCAATGTTCATAGAGGTACTTTCAACAATAGCCAAATCATGGAAAGAGCCTAAATGCCCGTCACCTGATGAGTGGATCAAGAAGATGTGGTTTATATACACAATGGAGTACTACATGGCAATGAGAAAGAAGGAAATGTGGCCATTTATAGCAAAGTGGATCGACTTTGATGGTGTCATGCTAAGCGAAATTAGTCAGGTGGAGAAGGACAGATATCATATGTTTGCATTCACAGGCCTAACAGGAGAAACCTAACAGAGGGCAATAGGGAGGAGTAGGGGGGAAGATTTGAGGAGAGAGAGGGACGCAAATCATGAGAGACTATTGAATACTGAAAACAAACCGAGGGCTGTAGAAGGAGGAGGAAAGGGGAAGGGGGGTGATGGTCATGGAGGGGGGCACTTGCGGGGAAGAGCAATGGGTGCTATGTGGAAACCAACTTGGCAATAAACTATTAAAAAGTAGTATTTTTCACAGAAGTAGGAGAAATAAATTTATGTGGATTCACTAAAGCCCTTAATAGTAAAAGCAATCTTCAGAAAGAAGAATGAAGTTGGAGGTATCACAATCCCAGATTTCAAGATATACTACACAGCTGTAAAAATCAAACCCCCATAGTAGTAAAACAAAAATAGACACACAGATCAATGAGACAGAATAAAGAGGCAAAAATAAACCCGCACCTACATGGTCAATTAATCTACAACCAAGGAGGCAGGCGTGTACACAGGGAGAAAACACTCTCTTCAATAAATAGTACAGGGAAAACTGGGCAGCTATAGGCTAAAGAAATGAAACTGGACCACTCTCAGGTCATCCACTAAAATAAACTCATAGTGGATTAAAGACCTAGATGTGAGACCTGAGACCATAAAACTCCTTGAAGAAATCATAGACATTAATCTCTGACATCAGCTTTAGCAACATTTTCCTAGCTATGTCTCCTCAGGCAATGGCAAGAAAAACAAAACTAAACTAAGCTTTTGACACCGCAAAGGTAGCCATGAACAAAACTGAGTGGGAGAAGATATTTGTAAATGATATATCCAATAGGGAGTTGATATCCCAAGTACATCCAATTATGCAACTCCATTATACAACCCCCCATCTAAATAAAAAATGGGCAGATGGCCTGAATATTTTTCAAAGAAGATACACAGATGGCCAGCAGACCAATGAAAAGATGCTCAACCTCATACTTCATCAGGTAAATGCAAATCAAAACCACAATGGAATAATCACCTTGCATTTGTCAAAATGGCCAGAATAAAAAAAACATCAGGTAGTGTGTTTGTGAGGATATGGAGAAAAGGGACCTCTTGTGTGCTGTTGCTGGGAATGCACACTGGTGCAGCCACTGGAAAACAGTAAGGAGGTTCCTCGAAAAACCAAAAATGTCTTCCATGAATTTGCATTTATAATGCAGACCTCATATATACTATTTCCATTCATACATCCCCCTGCTCAAAGTGCCTTTTCCCCCACCTGAAAAGGAAATAGAGTTGTCTACAGTAGTTCTGAGTGTTATCAGCAGCAGCAAGTCTGAGCTTCTGGTGACCTGATAAACCTACTGGTAAAGGTAAGATTTTCAGTATCAAGAAGTTTGTGGATCACGTTTAGGTTAGCTAGAAGATAACAGGAATAAAACTTTGATTTCTGTTGCCCAAAATTTTCTACGTAATAGAAAAGGTGCTCACACCAAGAATCAAGAACAAACACTGCTTCATAACAACATTCTGTTTATACCCACTTTGATTCCTGACATTAATATATTTAAAGTGGATTTTCTATTTCTTATCATTTTAGAAGACTTAGATTTGATGGATGGGGATATGTACTATAGCTTTTAAATCTTGTCACTGTATAAATAAAACATCTCTTTTTTAAAAATTAAAACAGTTCAAAAAATAGAAATACTTTATGATTTAGTAATTCCATTACTGGGCTTTTACCCAAAGAAAACCAAAACACTAATTAAAAAAGATATATGCATGCCTATGTTTAGTGTAGCATTATTTATAATACTCAAGATATGGAAGAAACTTAGCTGTTCATCAACAAATTAATGAATAAAGATGTGGTATATTATGAGTGGGATATTCAGCCATCAAAAAAGAATGAAGTATTTCCAGTCATGCAAACATGGAGGGACCTAGAGGCTATTATACTTAGTAAAATGTCAGATAAAGATACCATACAGTTTTACTTATATGCAGAATATAAAAAACAAGTGAACAAACAAAAATAACCCAGAAATAGACATAAATACAGAAAACCAATGGTTGCCAGGAGGAGGGAAAGTGAAGGATGGACAAAATAGGAGAAGGATATTAAGAGATACAAACTTTCAGTTATAATGTAAGTCATGAAGATGAGAAGTATAGCATAGGAAATAGTTATTAACATTGTAATAAATTTGTATGGTGACATTGATAACAATACTTACTGGGGTGAGCATTTGATAATGTACAAAATTGTTGAATTACTATGCTGTACATTTGAAATATAACATTGTTCAACTGTAATTAAAAAATCCCTATGAAATACTAAGGTAAATCTACACACTAACCTTAAGAAATTATTCTGTATTTGGATAAAATGATAGTTTATTCTTTTGCTTTTATAAATGAGTATTCATCTTTTAGAACATTCTGAAGTGTATGTATAGATTAAACAATATATATATTTTTAATAATCCAGTTAAGAGGAGAATGGGAAGTAATAGCAGTATAAATGAACTAAGATTGGCCATCACATGACAACAAAGTGGACAAAGTAGAAGAAATGGATAAATTCCTCAAAATGTACAATTCTCCAAACCTGAGTCAGAAAGAATTAGAAAAATCTGAAGTCAATTGCCAGTAACGAAATTCAATTAATAATAAAAACTCACAATGAATCCAGGACTCCATGAGTTCACAGATACATTCTACCAAATGTTTAAAAGAGAGTCAACACCTATTCTTCTCACACTATTCCAAAAAATAGAAGAGAAAGCAAAACTTCTAAATACATTCCACAATGCCAGCATTATCTTGACACCCAAGCCAGACAAACACCATAAACAAAACTGCAGGCTATTGCCTCTGATGAACAAGATACAACAATTCTCAAAATATTAGTAAACTGCATTCAACAATACACAAAAAGGGTCATTCATGGTGATCAAGTGGGATTTATTCTGGGGAGGCAGAAACACATTTCTGAGGCTGAGTGATGAGTCCATTGCAGGAGTAAGCGTTGCTTACACAACTGTCTGCATCTGAATGCTTTTAATATCCATAATAAAAAGCTAAAGTTTCTTAAAAATGATAATATATGGCTGAATATGCATAATGTCACTAAATTGTACACTTAAAAACTAGTTGTAATGGTAAATTTTGTATGCATATTTTAACACAATAAAAAAGTGGGCCAAAGGAAAAAATTCTTAAAAAGATGATTCAGTGATTTGCTGTTTATAAGGCACATTCAGAATTAAATAGATGCATTCTATTATTTTGTTTCGACAAAAGTGCCCCATGTGTAAGGAACCCTGCTTTAACAATGAGGAAGTGGAACCTTGTCTAATGCATTATCACACAGATAGTCAATGGTGATGCCAAGAATCAAAACTCGGTGTTTTTACTGGAGCATATAATCACTACATCTGTGCTGAAGGGAAAAAATTCCTATTTTCTTAGAATATCTGATGTCTTAAGTTGTATATTCTGAATCCTTGGCAGTCTCATTCTTAGTAATACTAAGCTGGATTTCAGAGCTTCTGGTATGGCCATTGGCTAATGGAAGAGATCCCAACTCTTCAAGTCTGTCCCCTCAGTCATTTAGGACCCAGTGTTAGAAAATGAGTCTTGCAGCTAAGAGTTTTTAACAGGCTCAAGAACAAACATGTTACTCCTGAGGAATCAGATGAAACTCTGATCTCGAAGTTCCATGTCAAGAATTCCTCTTCAAAAACACTTAAAAATATGTAATGCACCCTGATGTTTATTGTAACATTATTTACAACAGACAAGATATGGGAGCAGCCTGAGTGTCCATCAACAGACGGATAAAGATGTGGTGTGTGTGTGTGTGTGTGTGTGTGTGTGTGTTGTGTATGCCAAGTGCCAAATATATGCCATCCAAATGGTGTGTATTATATAACGGAATGTTACTCAGCCATAAAAAGGAATGAGATCCTGCCATTTGTGACGGCATGGATGGGCCCACAGGGCATAATGCTAAATGAAATAAACTAGACAAAGGCACATAACATATGCTTTCATTTGTATGTGGAATTTAACAAATGAGCAAATGAGACCAAAAATGGGCTTTTTAATACAAAGAAAAAACTGGTACTCGTTGGAAAAGAGTTGGTGGGGGGAATGAGTTAAATAAAAGGAATTAAGATTATGCTTATGGTGATGACCACTGAGTAAGGTACAGAATTATTAAATTATACCTTACATTTAAAATCAGTACAACACTGTATATTATACTACAATTAAAAAAAGTTAAAATTCTTCAAAACCAACCAGAATGTATCATCTGTTAGCCTAGACTCTAGTTTTACTTGGATCTTTTTAATGTAAGAAAGTTAGGATATTTATTAATATATTTTTCATACTTATTTATTTTGAGAGAGAGAGAGAGAGAGAGAGAGAGAGAGAGAGAGAGAGTGAGTGAGTGAGTTGGGGAGGGGCATAGAGTGGACAGAGAAAATCCCAGGCAGGCTCCATGCCTGCCGTCAGCACAGAGCCAGAAGTGGGGCTCTGTCTCATGAACCATGATATCATGGCCTGAGCCAAAACTGAGTTAACCAAGTACCCCATAGGATATTTGTTATTATAAAAGGATCAGGGAGCAGAACTGCCTGGTGATAATCAGTGACTGTGTCGGACACAAGGAAATCAAGATGGCTGACTGCCCTTCTTAAGTTTGCTCCTCGGAGCTTCTCTAAACTCTTCAAAATATTTAGATTAACCTCTCTCTTTTGGACACTAATCACTTTCTTACCTCAAAAAATTCTTCTTAAAGGAAGTTAATGGTTCTGGACTCATGGACACAGTTTACAGTGTGTAAGTTACAATTACACAGTTCACAGATACAGTGAAAATAACATTTTTCTAGCAAGAAAAGTCCTGTTCCAAAGATAGCTTTCCTTACCTAAAAGGTCATTTTTTCTCCTCTCTGATAATCTTCTTCTAGTCTTTTGAGAATCAAAGGTCATCAGCCCTGTACAGTCATTTTTAGAGAAAAAAAGATTTTTTGATAATTTACCTACCACCATAATTCTCATTTAAAGTCTACAACTCAATGGTTTCTCGTAATTACTAATTATAAAAATTATGGTTTTATGGGCCCCTGGGGGGCTCAGTCAGTTAAGCATCTGACTCTTGATTTAGGCTCAAGTCATGATCTTGCAGTCATGAAACTGAACCCTGCATCACACTCTGTGCTGGGCATGAAGTCTGCTGAAGATTCTCTTTCTCCCACTACCCCCACCTCAAAAATCTTATGGTTATCGGGAACATAAAACTTTCATATTTTAACCATTGAAGTGTATAAAAAATGGCATTAGTTACAGTTACAATATTACAGAGCCATCACCACTACCCTATGTATCTCTCCACATGGAAACTCCAGGACCATAAAACTAACTTCCACTCCACCCTGGCCCATGAAGGCATCCTGAACTGTAGCAGGCCAAGTTTGGTATAATCTTTTGGGTACCCATGAAGTTCTGCTCATGTATCTTTCAAGTTATTTACTTTTTTGTAATAAGTGTATATGTTTGTTCCTCTTCTGATATTGGTTTTCCTGAGGGTATAGTCATATCAGCTAAAAATAACGATTGTGTGTCCCTTTCATAATTAGTAATAATTAAGTTAAAATTATTAAGATCAGTAAGAGAGCAGAGAGTATCTTTATCATGATAACCAGTAGACTTTTCTATCCACTTGGCTGAATGTAGGCATGCAAAAGAATAAAAAATCCAATCACAGAAAATATTTAAAAAATAAAGTATTTAGAAATGGAAGTGTGGAGAACAGTCTAAATTTAGAAGCAATAGAAATATGCCACAAAGGAATTCTTTGCTGCCCTAACTATAAATATTAAACACTTCTAAAATGTCAAACAATTAATAAAATATTTCCTGCAAAACTGAGAGACTGAGTGTTAAGATGTTTGTTATATAAAAACTGTCAACTCAAATTCAAGACGTTGACATCAAGGTTTAAAAAATGGGCAAAGGAAATAGATCACTCAGAAAAAATATATTGGTTAAAAAAAGTATTTGAGAGGAAATACAGCTAAAATACCTTGGTAGTAAAATAAAAGTAATTTATAATAGTCTCCATTTTCATCTGTAATATTTGCAAATATTTTTAATAGCACTTTATAATTTAACCAAAATATTTAAGTTGATGACATTTCCAAGAATCTTGGTGAGCATTCAGTTATTCATGGATTTTCTAAGAATCTTTCAAGCAACTAATTAGTAGCATATAATATAGGAGGTGTTTCAATATTGGCATAACTAAATCTTATTTCAGAAAAATCTAACAATTATGATGGAAGAAATAATATACCAGGGCTTCAAGGCTTTCTCTATACGTATTCAGCAGTTAATTTCATTTGTCTTGGTTCTTAAGTTCCACATATGAGTCAAATGATACGGTGTTTGTCATTTTCTGACTTAGTTTACTTAGCATTATACCCTCTAGGCCCATCTATGCAGTTTTAAATAGCAAGATGTCATTCTTTATGACTGAGTAATATTCCGCTATGTACACATCCCACATTTCTTTATCCACTCATCCATCAGTGGATACTTGAGTTGATTCCATATCTTAGCTATTGTAAGTAATGCTGCAATGAATATAAGGGTCCATATATCTTGTTGCATTAGTGTTTTCACTTCTTTGGGTAAATACCTAGCAGTGGAATTACTAGATCCTACAGTCATTCTATTTTTTTGTTTTAGGAACCTCCATATTGTTTTCTACAGTGACCATACCAGTTTGCATTCCCACTAACAGTGCATGATACATCCTCATCAGCGCTTGTTATTTCTTGTATTTTTCATTTTAGCCTTTCTGACAGGTGTGAGGTATTAGGTGGAATTTAAGAAACAAAAACAAAGACAAAAAAACAGATGCTTAAATACATAGAACATACCAGTGGTTTCCAGGAGGAAACTGGGTAAGAGATTAAGAATGAACTTATTTTGATAAGCAAGGAGAAATGTAAAGCATTGTTGAATTATTATATTGGACACCTGAAACTAATATAACACTGCATATTACACTTCAACAAAAATAATAATGGCATTTTCAGTTTTAAAAAAAAGTCCATTAAAAAAACAAAGTAAAAAAAAGCCAATTAACAAACAAAGGTAGATTTCCACCTCTGGCTTCCCCCATATCATTTTAGGCCATGGCTAAATGTACCTCCACAGGGCTTAGGAGACTGCTGGGACCTTAACAGATACACAGGCTTTCGTGTGTGTGCTGCCAACATGAGCACAAGATCAACAGAATTTAAGTTGATGACATTCCCTTTACAGTTACTTTGTTGTCCAAGTGAACACAAGGACATTCATTGTCGGTTAAA
The DNA here is from genome assembly GCA_004023845.1 of Helogale parvula. Taxonomy (NCBI): domain Eukaryota; kingdom Metazoa; phylum Chordata; class Mammalia; order Carnivora; family Herpestidae; genus Helogale; species Helogale parvula. The sequence goes on from PJEM01018151.1 coordinate 11,675, forward strand.
TATTTCATTTGATCAAATATTTGTCTCAGTATTCTTGTTAAGGAGCATTAGGTGTGACTTTTATGCTTTGTGTGCTGAGAAGCTGGAAAGGTGTATGGAACGGAGAAGACGTAGATTATGGCCTGCTGAATGATGGGGCACCAGCTACACGTGTGGGGTCAGCAGACAGTTCCCTCAGCATCCAAACTCCCACTTCTTCGGGGGGCAAGTAAGAGCCACAGGGTCCTTTTCCTTAAAGGTGCAGTTTCAATAAACCCACACAAAGGAAGGAAAGTTACAGAATTTATTCTTACAGAGTTACCAGCTTACAGTGGTTCAATTTATGTTTTTTTTTTTTTTTACTTTGTGATGATGTAAAAGGAATAAAGATTCAGTAGAAACCATACTTTGAATTTTGAGTTTGAAGCTTTTCCCAAGGCTAGAAATACGTAGTATAGTACTCTGTTGAGACCCTCTGTAGTAAGAGTGGGCTGCAGCCTCCAGGCGGCCTCGGATCACGAGGGTAAACAACCCACACACCGACAACGATTCCATTCTGTTGTTCGCTTTCAGTACAGTATGCGACTCAGTTACATGAGACATTCAACGTTCTTATAAAACAGGCTTTGTGATGAGATGATTTTGCCTGACGTTAGGATAATGTAAGTGCTCTGAGCACATCTAAGCTGGGTAAAGCTGTGCTTTATAGGTTACATGCATTAAATGCATATAAAATAATATTTTCTTTACTATTTTTAAAAATATTTTTAGAGAGAGCATGTGAACAAGTGTACAAGAGCAGGGGAGGGGCAGAGAGCAAGGGAGAGAGAGTCCCATGCAGGCTTTGTGCTGCCAGTGCACAGCCTGATCTCCCCACCAGTGAGATCATGACCTGAGCTGAAATCAAGATTTGGAAGCTTAACTGAGTCACCCAGATGCCCTGGGTAATGGTATTTTTTCCAACTTAAAATTGGTTTATTGGGCTATAACCATATTATTACCTCAAGGAAAGTATGTACTTAGAAATCCCACAAGGGAAGAGAGGTAATTGAGGGTGAGGGGAGTCCTCCATCAGATCACCAGCAAGCAGGAAAGAGAGAGCAGGGTAACAAGCACCTGTTGCTTACGAAGTGGGGTGGAGGTTCCTAACTTTTCACGACCTCAAGTCTAAGTGGTCATTTTATTTTTTTAAGTTTATTTTTGAAAGCAAGAGAGAGAGGGAGAGAAAGAGACTCTCAAGCAGGATCTGTGCTGTCAGCACAGAGCCCAATGCCGGACTCCATCTCACAAACCAGGAAACCACAACCTGAGCTCAAGTCGAGAGTTGGGTACTTAACCAACCAAGCTGTCCAGGTGCTCCTCTAAATGGTTATTTTAAAAGGGGTCCAGGAAAAGTAAGGTATGCACTTATGGCAGGCATCCCAAACTTAAGTCCTTATCTTGTCCAGACTGGCTATAGAACAGGGTTATACTGTAAAACGTCTGATTAGCAACTCAGAAGAACAAAGTGGTTTTCCCCAAAACTTATTTTCCTCATCACAGTTCGCTACCATGACCAGTGAGACACTTGCTTGTCATAACAGGTAGTCTTGCATACTGCTGGCCAGTTTCACAATGGCACCTCCTAGGTCTTCTGTGTGGTCTGACCCTGAACTCGAGTGCTGAACTGTGTGAAGACCTGGACTATCAAGACCAAGAAGCCTTTTACTGTTTGAGGCCTTCACACGTTCCTTGGGAGGCCTCACCCACATGACTACTAGCAATGGAAATATTAAATTAATAAGTCACCTAGTTCTATGAAACGTACCTCCCGTATAGCTCCAGAACCCAGCCATTTCACTCCATTGCTATTGCCTCTATCTTTGGATAAACTATCATTGTACTTCAATTAGATTATTGCAACAATTTCCAGAGCAGGTTTTCTTGCCACAGTCTTGTTTCCTTCAATCTACCTTATCCAACCCAAGGTTTCTAAAATCTGGATGACTTGTACTTTTCCTTGCTTAAAATCCTTTATATGACCCCATTGCTCTATGAGTGAAATCCATACTCTTTAATGTTTACAAGGACTCACCTAGCTCTGAAGCTTGATGGTCTCACTCTTGGGCTGCCTTGCTCTGTCAGACAAGCTAAACTTTTGTTTCACAAATGGACCATGTGCTCTTTCAACTCTGGTATTTACAAATCTTGGTTTAAACAGCATCTCCTTCACGTTTGGGTAAACTGTTATTCCCATATTCTTTCAATACATTGTTTTTCCCCAATAATAACACTCATTATACTACTAAATTACACACATATTTTTATAACTTCTGCTAAATTGTAAACTCTGTGAGTCAATAGCCATAACTATTTTTTGCCATTTATTTATTCAATTTATAAATAGTTAGGACATTCTATGTTCCAGACATAGCTCTGGGTTGTGGGGAATAATTTAGGAATTCCCTGAGCTTACACCAAGGGGTTAACAAGGCTTAGGATGAACACATCCAAGATGAAACAGGGCAGAAGGGCACCCAGCAAAGTACAAAAGCAGAAAGCTGCTTTCATAGGACTGAAGGTCAAGAATTGGTAAAGAGATAAACAGGACTATAGACTGCTGCAGCAGGGTGAAATTGCCTGGAACGGAGCTAACTAGCAACAGAATGGTGCCTCCTAGACCCTGAGGTAGCAGGCTCCGTCTTACCCCTACGCAAGTTAAGATAAACACACTCAGCACCTCGTGCTCACACCAGGATTGTGTTTTGTATCGACCCAAACTCCTAACACAGCAGATCCTTAAAACTCCCTTTCTCTCACACACAGGAATTAATGATTCCTGTTTTGTGGTCTCTTTCTCCATGTCCATCATGTTTGTAAGCCTTTTTATCCTAATAACAACAGAGCAAGGACCCTTACTTGGGGCTCTTGTCTCCTCCCAGACATTAGCCTCTTTCACATTTAATTTTGCACCTGCTTTCTTGCTGGACAAGAAAGAACTCCAGACTCAAAGTGTGCAACACCGGATATTTAGAATTCTACATTCTACAGGGGTAAAAAAGACAACAAACAAGTTCGTAATAAAGTCTCCAGAATAAAGAACGTTAATGAAATGGTGAGTGCTATTTTAGAAGAGGCAGGTGAGGCCTGTTTTGAACACCAACCTGAGAATGTGTCACTTGAACAACACCATGAATGAAGCGAGGAAGTGAGCCAGATGAATTTTGGGGGAAATACCATTCCCAAGAGAGGGTATATGAATTGAGGTGAGAACATGGGGGAATGTTTCAGAAATGGTGAGGGGAACCACTGAGGCTGGAATGCAATGAATGAGGGGGCAAGGAGGTCAGATAGGTAGGCAGAGCTTACAGGCCATCTATCTGATAGAAATCTATTGAGAGCCACCACTTTGTCTCATAGCCTAGTGATGCCTAACACCTCGAAAGTTCTCAACTGCTGAATAGAAAATAAGTGAAATACATCTGGGAAAATAATTAAATTTATTTTCAGCTGGTTTTTTCAGTAACTTCAGTACCTATCCCTTCAAGTAGGGATAAAAGACAGAACTTGAAAATTATTTGACCATGAAATAGTTACATCATTCTAAGAGACTTTGGTTCCACAGTTTGGTAATTGCTGCTATAAAAAAGGCCTTGTTTTTGTGATGTGAGTTCAGAAAAGCAAGTGGAATCATATAGTATCCTGGAAATTTAAGTTGGAATCCATTTCAAACATAATGATGATACAAGGGCAGGGGGCAGGGCACAACGGACCCTACATTTCTACAAGATTTCCCTTTCATGCTAGGTCACCTTCACTTCTTTTTGTTTCCCTAATCAAGATATGGAACAATTTCTTTATCCTATGGCTCAGAAAAAAGAGACTGGACTTAAACAACTAAAGGTAGCATAGTCATTGAGATGGAGAGGCCGTTCCATTTTGAAGGCCATGTTTTAACTCCACAGGCAGAATCCAACCTGTGTGGATTCCTTTTTCCCTGTTGGCCACACACAGCTCACTCTTGAGATGGTCATCACTGCAGCCTGGGTGGGGGGAGCTCTGCCTACACACCCTCCTCCTCATTCTCAGGAAATCCTAAATTCCTGGTCTAGCACACCTGCACGTATTTTTGGTTCAATCCTGCTTCTAAAGTGGACTATATTTATGACAATTTGCTTGGCCCTGTTTTACTTTCCAATACACACGTTTACTTCTGGATTCCAAGCTTTATTAGAAATGTCCTGTTTTTTTTCTCCTATTGCATGGAAACAGAGATGTTTCATCACAGGTGAACAGTCAGTTCCACAGTTGATTCCATATCCAAGAACTCCTGCAGATCATTTTATCATTAAACTCTAAGCCTCATTCTTAGGCCCCAGTCAGGTTCTAGGACATCATTCCTTACCACAAGTCCAAGGATTAAGCTGTTTTCTTTCATTTGTAACATAGTAAATACAGTTTCTCCCCCATCCTCTCTCTCTCTCTCATCCCTAGCTACCGAATCAGATGCCATCTCCTCAAATACTCACTTCTTCCAGGTTAAAAATATATTTTTGTTAATATTTTTATTGATAATCATGATGGGAAAATAAGCAAGCAGTTGCCACCTGAGAAGACTTCATATAGGACACACAGTTGTTGGCAAATCTTTCAGTTTCCGTCATGGTCTGTTACAGACCTCCTTCCTAAATGTAATATGCATATACACACATGCACACTTAATACTAAGACATTGACATGAATGTCATTATACCACGAGTATATATTTTTAATCCTATTTTTTGATATATATTTTTTGTGTTTATTTTTGAGAGAGCAAGTGCACACAAGCAAGGGAGGGGCAGAGAGAGAGAGGGAGACAGAATCCCAAGCAGGCTCTGCACTATCAGCACAGAGCCTGACATGGGGCTCGAACTCATGAACTGTGAGATCATGACCTGAGCTGAAGCTGGACGTCTAACCAACTGAGCCACCCAGGTGCCCCTTTTTGTCCTATTTTTAATGTCCCAAAGTCTGACCTTCGTAGTCAAATTCACAAAGTTGTCTCTTGACCACTTCAACTTTACCTTAAATAGATGGAAGAGAATAAATCTTTTAAATTTCAGAAATCAAGGTTCCCCACTGAGGCAAATTTTAACCTTGTGCCAAAGATCTGATAGGATACTCAGTAAAAACTATCTGGAGTGACTTCACATATGTGGAAATTTCAGCACAAATATATATATTTCAGCTTGGCCAAAGTAAGTGACACCAAGCAAGAAGCAGTCAGAACCTGCACCCAGTCTACTTTATTCTAAAGTTATGAAGCTATAGCACTGTCTCTTATGACGTCATGCGGCTGTCACTGTCCAGAGGCCCCGGCCCCTCACTTGTGCAGCCCAGTGGTGTCCTTGATGAGGGGATTATTACTCTCATTTGCCTCCAAAATTCAGGCAATCCTTTTCAGTTTTGGAAAATACTTCCTTTGTCCTTCCTGGAGGTCTCTGTGGCTCTGGCGCTGGCAGTCGTTCCCTTCCCTAGATGGATTTTATGTTGATAGAATGAATTCAGTTGACCAGATATAGTCACCAACTTAATTCAGAAGACCTATACACTTTGAGGTGAAGTTCACTGTGCTAGGCAATTAAAACGTTGTAATGAATAAGAGTAACCTAAGTCCTACACTCAAGGAGACAAAGTACAGAAAATAGCCCCTGGGGATCGTGTGAAGGTCAAAAGTGCACGAAGAGGAGGCTGGACAAGTGGACATTCATAGAAGGATGTAAGCCAGTGAAGAAGTTTGGTCCTTGTCCTGTAGGTTGATGGCTGAAAGTCATGGAAATATTTTGTTTAGGGGAAAACAGGAAGCAAAGAGGATGTTTTTTTTGGTGGGATAAATCAAAGGGGCAGAAATGTAATTTAGGATGAGGTTCTCAAAGTAATGACCTTGGATCAGTAGCCTCAGCATCACTTGAAAGTTTGTGAGAAATCCAAATTCTTGGGGCTCATCTGAAAACTGTTTCTGTTCAGCTTTATTGAGGTTTGATGGACAAGCATTTTATACATTAAGGTATACAATATGACAGTTTGATATACATATACATTGTAGAATAGTTACTGTAATCAAGTTGAATAACAGATCCATTACCTTTCATGGTTTGCATTCGTGTATTTTATTTTTTATTTTTAAGTAATCTCTTCACCCAGTGCGGGGCTTATAGTCTTGAGATCAAGAGACACATGCTCTACTAACTGAGCCAGCCAGGTGCTCCTGTGTGTGTGTGTGTGTGTGTGCATACGTGTGCACATATGTGCATGCGTGTTTTGTAAGGACACTTAATATCTGCCTTCACAATTTCAGACCTACGTTGACAATAGTTATGCTGTACATTAGATCCCCACAGCTTAGTCATCTTATAACTGAGAGTTTATACCCCTTAACCAGTATCTGACCATTGCTTCCAACCCAAACCCTGACAGCTACCATTCTACTCTTTCTACAAGTTTGACTTTAGATTTCATATACAAGTGAAATTTGTCTTTCTGTATCTGACTTATTTCACTTAGCATAATGTCCTTCAGGTTTATCCATGTTATTGGCAATGAAAAGCTCTCTTTACGGCTGAATATTTCATCGTGTATATTCACTACATTTTAATTCATTCATCCATCAACGGACACTTAGGCTCTTTCCATATCATGGCTATTGTGAATTAGTGAGGCTAGGAATATGGGATGTAGATATCTTTTCAAGTGCCCCAGAACTATTCAATCAGAAGCCCTGGGGATTCAGTTCAGTAATCTCATTTGTAATAAGGGCTCCAGATAATCCTGATATACACTCAAGTTTGAGAAAGTACTGGCATAGGAAAATGGTAATGAAGGCCTGAACTACCACAGGAGGTAAAGATGGAAAGGCTGGCTTGCAGTGGACAATCATTTAGAAGATAAAATCAAAGACCTATGTTTGATTAATTCCACTTCTCTTTCTGGATCATTGGATCCCTGCCCTCACCAGAATGATTTTCCAGAATCCTGACCCATTTACTTTCTCATAATATCTTAAATATATCAAAGTAAAGGAAAATAAAGCATTTGTAGAGACTGGCTCAATCTAAGCCAGTGACCCATTTTTACTTTAATATCTGGGCAGATATTGGGCTATTTTTCCATTTTTTTTGGAAGATCAAACATGGGGGTTGCAATGGTAAAGAGCCTACACTGAGGTCCTACCACGTAATAGTCTATTGTGATGATGCTCGCCATGTTCACAATTTATCCATTTAAATGACATTTTTACTTTGAAATAGTTAATGTGAAAGAAATTTCTCAATCTTTAATTTCCTGGGACAAAGAGTATCAATCATCTTGGTTTTTACAGGAGAGATTTTATTGTTAGAAATTATTTTCATATCAGTTTAAACCAATATTAATCCTGGGTCAGATCTAAATGGCTACGCAACCCTTAATTTCAGCTGTCTGCTCTCAAAATGTACAAGCTATTTTTATTTAAACTTAAGATTTATTCCTGAAAATCCAATAATTAATTGGGTAGTGTGAAAAGGTCTCATATAGGCTACAGAGTTAGAAAATTTCTTTGGTGGTTTCTCATATCTATTTCAGCCAAACCATCTCAATTAAAGTTTTATGAACTAGCAATTTCTGTGGATATTTTCATTTTATCACAGGAAATTCAGTGGTCAGTACAAAGCTATTTCACTCATAAAAGCAGTGGTTCTGCTATCCTGGAATTTAAGTGAATTTCAGAAAAGCAAATGACTTTCATTATCACAATCAATGGTGAATGCATTTCCCCATTGCTCCTTTTTCATATATTCAGCGAATATTTACTGAGGGCCTATGGTAGGCAAAGAACTTTGCTAAACCCTGTGGAGAGCATATAAATAAATCATGAACCCGCTGAAAGTTTAGTTTGTGGAAAAGACAGATCCCTTATCTCTGCCATGGCAGCCATCATTCTTGCCCAAGTATTACACCAAAAAAAGTTCTTAGACTTGAAGCAACTTGAGGCCTCTTAACACCTCTGTG
>PJEM01018152.1:0-19619 GCA_004023845.1 Helogale parvula
CTCCCCCCCTCCCCCTTCAGTCCATGGTTCGTCTCCAGTATTCAGTAGTCTCCCTTGATCTGTGTCCCTCACTCTTCCCCGCTCTCTTTCCCCCTTCCTCTCCCCATGGTCCCCTGCCAGGTCTCTCCTGTTAGACCTATGAATGCAACCATATGGTATCTATCCTTCTCTGCCTGACTTATTTCACTTAGCATGACACCCTCAAGGTCCATCCACTTTCCTGCCAATTCATTTTAAATTTTACTTGCACTTTCACGCAAATCTGCAAATGACTCCTCTGTCATTTTGTTTTAAACAAGAGGCATTATATAAGTATATTCAACAGAGTACAGGAGTTAGACAATTTTACAAATATATATAAAGCAAGATGGCTTTATTTTAAAAGGAAAATTTGAGTTGAAATTAGAGATAAATTAACTTCTATCATGGTTCTGTCTACTAAGGCTAAGAAGACTTCTATTATAAATTGGCAAATAATAACTTTCCCAAGAATATATTCATGAAGAAATATCACTGAAGAGAACACCAGATATTTAAGAGAAATGTTTATTCAGACTAGAAGCAAAAGATTTTGTTTTCTGCTAGAAAGGGTAGAGACAGGAGTGCCTGGGTGGCTTGGTCGATTAAGCGTCTGACTTTGTCTCAGGCCATGGTCTCATGGTTCTTAAGTCTGAGCCATGAGCTGGGCTGTGTACTGAGAGCTCAGGGTCTGGAGTCTGTTTCGGATTATGTGTCTCAGTTTTTTTCACCCTTCCCCCACTTGCAGTCTCTCTCTCTCTCTCTCTCTCTGAAAAATGAATAAATGTTAAAAAGAGAGAAAGAAAGAAAAAGTAAAAACAAAGGAATTAAAAAATCTCCGGAACAAAGCTCATAAGAGATTGCCTCAACCTTAGACAAGTAGCTACAACTCTGTTTGCCTCTGTTCAGTGGAATGAGAATTTCTGTCCTCACCACTGCTACAGCTATAGTCCTAAACAGTGAACTACCAGCTAAGAATTCCTAAAAAAAAAAAAAAAAAGTGATGTCTAGGTTCAGTTAATAAAGGAGAAATCACTTTAGAGTGAATGTCTAGGTTCAGTTAATAAAGAAGAAATCACTTTATTTTTTTAAAAAATTTTAAAATGTTTTATTTATTTTTGATAGAGAGAGAGACAGAGCATGAGAGGGGGAGGGGCAGAGAGAGAAGGAGACACAGAACCAGAAGCAGGCTCCAGGTTCTGAGCTAGCTGTCAGCACAGAGCCTGACCCGGGGCTCGAACCCACGAACGTGAGATCTGACCTGAGCTGAAGTTGGAGGTTTAACCGACTGAGCCACCCAGGCGCCCCAAGAAGAATTTCTTGCTCAACTATTTTCCAATAATGGAGCCAAGTAATTTGTGAAAACAGGCCTAATTATTAAAACTGTGCAATTGCTTTTTGGAGAACATTGCAATGGTAGTGTAGAGAAGGAGGCAGAGGTTGATAATGAGAAAATGAGACCTGGAGGAGAAAAATAAAATGAAAGAAAACAAAAGAATGAGAAAATAAGCCCATTTGTAGTAAAATAGCCATTGTGAACAGTACAGATTGATATGCCCAAAATGTACTTGACATTTCTTTTCCACATTTTAAAATGCTTTCTTAGAATGGAATTCTCAAATAGAATAGGTATTAATATTCATTGCTTGTGTTAACCTTCATTTAGAACTTCTAATGTTATCTTCCAGGCATTCTCTAATAAGTAAGACTCTAAGGAGGAAAAGCTGGCAATTTGAATAAATGAAGGTGATATTTAAATTAGGTGACATGGGTTTAATAGCTCCAGGATCATAATGTAACAATTAAAATCTTAGATAACCTAATAGATTCTACTTGGGGAAAACACATTATCTTGGTTTTCATTCATCTCTTTTTAGTGGGAGCTGGAATGTCAAGAAATAGGAAATTTTGAGAAACTAATTATAATAGACAGTATATTGGCATACCTCTGAGATAACTGTGGGCTTGGTTCTAGACCATCCCAATAAAGCCAATATCACAATAAAATAAATCAAATGTTTTTTCCCTATGCATATAAAAGCAATATTTACATTATACTGTAGTATATTAAGTATACAATAGTATTATAACTAAGAAGAAATTTACATACCTTAAGTAAAAAATACTTTATTGCTGGGGTGCCTGGGTGGCTCAGTCAGTTAAGCATCTGACTTGGGCTCAGGTCATGATCTTAGTCTGTGAGTTTGAGGCCCGCATCAGGCTCTGTGCTGACAGCTTGGAGCCTAGAGCCTGCTTCAGATTCTGTGTCTCTCTCACTCTCCCCCTCTCAAAAATAAACATTAAATTTTTTTAATACTTACTAAAAAAATGCTAACTACCATTTGAGATTTCAGCAAGTTATAATCACTGACCACAGACCACTATTACTAATATAATAATGAACGGTTTGAAATTGGTAATTACAAGAATTACCAAAACATGACAGAGACACGAAGTAAGCAAATGCTGTTTGAAAAAAATGGTGCTGATAGAATTGCTTGATGCAGTGTTGCCATAAACCTTAAATTTGTGTTTACAAAAAAACATTATCTGTAAAACAATAAATCAAAGCTCAGTAAAACAAGATATGCCTATATGTCCCTTTTTCTACCCCCATGCCCTCCTCAAGATGATCACATCCTAATTCCTAGAATCTGTGAATAAGCTATGCTCAGGTAGTAAGGGGGGAAATTGAGGTGGTTAATCAAATTATTATAAAATATGCATATTTTCCTGGATTATCTGAGTGAACCCAATGTAATCACAAGAGACCCTTAAACAGGGACAATAAGGCAGAAGGTTAGAAGATGTTAGAAAGAGATGTAAGGAGGAAAACTGGAATGATGTGATTGTTGGCTTTCAAAATGGAAAAGATACATGAACCTCAAAATGCAGGCAGCCTCTAGAGATTGTAAAGGGGGCAAGAAAACAGAGGGGTTTATAATATCTAGTTTTAATTGAGAATTTTTCCATTTTCTTTATTTCTGTACTTCTGTGGCTTCTTAAAATTTGAAACTGGTATTGTATACATACAGATTTATAATTGCTACTTCTGATAAATTAGTCCTTTCTCAGTATGTCCTTTTTTCTGTAATACTTTGTCTTGATGTCTCTATTGCCTAATACTAATATAGGCATGCCAGGTTTCTTACACTTATTCTTTATATGGTTTACCTTTTTACATGTTTTTGCTTTCAGCCTATTTGGGTCTTTGCACTTAAAGTGAATCTCTTGAAAAAGGCATTTAGTTATTGCTCTTGTTTTGGACATAATCTCTTCAATTGGAGGGTTTAGTTCATTGATGTTTTCATTGATATGATTAAGTATGAATCTACCGTTTTATGTGCTTTTTTTCCATTTTTCTCTTTGGTATTTTTTTTAAAGTTTATTTTTTATTTTGAGAGAGTGAGAGAGTGCATGCATGAGCAGGCGAGGGGCAGAGAGTGAGGAAGAGTGAGAATCCCAACCAGGCTCCATGCTGTTAGCTCTGAGCCTGATGTGGGATCATGACCTGAACCAAGATCAAGAGTTGAATGATTAACCAACTGAGCCACCCAGGCACCCCTCTCTTTGGTATATTTTGTTGTTTTGTTCTTGCCTCTCTTCTTTGTTAAGTGAATATTTTTTCAGCTTCTTAGCTATTTTTTTAACAGTTGCTCTAGGACTAACATTATCTTTAATATATCAAAGTTTATTGGTTTTGCATCCAACATTTCACGCTTTCTATTTCACACTTCCCATTTAACATCGGATAGTTCTTATTTCCTACTTTCCCACTTCTCACTTCATGTTTTCACTTCCCACTTCATATATTTAAAAACGTTACACAGTATAATACCCTTTACCCATACCAACTTTTGTGCTATTTTTGTCATACTTTGTATCTGTTCATGTTTCATAAACTTTTCTTTTAAAATTATTCTCCTTGCCTTATTTAGCACTTTACACATGTTTTCTCATTAACTTCTTATAAGTACTCAGTGGTAGTTCTTTTCATTGTTATCCTGTATATAATGTGTCTGACTGTTTTCAATATTAGTACTTTGTCTTTGGTTTTCATTAGTTAGTCTTTGGGCACAGGGTAGTTCCTGTTATATCTAAATGAGGTTAATTGAGCTTCTTATATCTTTAAGTAAATGTTTTTCATCAAATTTGTGAAATGTGAGGAGTTAAGATGGCAGAAAAATAGGGGGACCCTGGGCTTTCCTTATCCCTCAAACATGGCTGTATTGACATCAGATCACTGAGAACACGCAGGAAATTGATATGAGGACTGGTAGAAGAATCTCCACCATTGAAGGGAGGCAGCAGAACAGGTGGGAAGCTTATTTTAACAAGTCAAAGCACACCTGGTTAAATATCTAGACACTCCTACTGCAAGCAAGGAGGTGCTTTTAGAGGACTGACTCATGCAAAGAGCAGCCAAAATGTAACAGCAGAGTGCACACAAAATAACCAGAAGCACTTCCTGAAGAGCCAAGTCCTGGACAGTGTATGACCTCTTTTTAATATAATTATTTTCAAGTACAGGAACCATAAGCTTTCAAAACATTCAAAAGACAGAAACTTAGCCAAAATGATAGGACAGAGGAATTGTCTCCAAAAGAAAGGCCAAAGAGAAATCACCACTAGGGACTTGCTCAAAACAGATGTAAACAATAGATCGGAACAAGAATTTAGAACAACAGTCATGTGACCACTAGCTGGGCTTGAGAAAAGCACAGAACACACTAGAGAAACCCTTGCTGCGGAGATCAAAGACCTAAAAACTGGTCAGGCTGAAATAAAAAATGCTGTTACTGAGATGCAAAAATGACTGGATACAGTGACCATGAGGATTGAAGAAGCAGAGGAAAGAATAAGGGATATAGAAGGTAAAGTTAAGGAAATAATGAAGTTGAAAAGAAGAGGGGCACTGAAACTTGGCAGGCCAGAAGGGAATGGTAGGAAATATTCAATGTGCTGAAATGGAAAAATGTGCAGCCACAAATAATCTATCCAGTAAGGCTGTAGTTCAGAATAAAAGGAGAGCTAGAGTTTCCAAGACCAGCAAAAACTAAAGGAATTCATGACCACTAAACTAGCCCTGCAGGAAATTTTAAGGAGAACTTTTTGGAGAAAAAAAAGACTAAAGCAACAAAGACTGGAAGAGAACACAAAATATCACCAGAAAGACCAACTCCACAGGCAACACAATGGCATTAAATTCCTATCTTTCAATAATCACTCTGAATGTAAATAGACTAATCCAATCAAAAGACATAGGTATCAGAATGATAGAAAAATAAGATTCATCTATATGCTGCCTACAAGAGACTCAGTTTAGACCTAGAGATAACCTACAGATTGAGAGTGAGGGGATGGAAAACCATCTATCATGCTAATAGGCATCAAAGGAAGCCTAGAACAGCTATACTTTTATTGGACAAACTACATCTTAAAGACTGTAAGAAGGGCTGAAGAAGGGGACTATACAATGATTAAGGGGTCGACATGCATCAAGAAGATCTAACAATTGTAAATATTTGTACCCCCAGCTTAAAAGCACCTGAATATGTAATTCAATCACAAACATAAACATATTGATAATAATACAATCATAGTAGGGGATTTTAACATCCCACTTATAGCAGTGGAAAGATTACCTAAGCAGAAAGTAAGGAAACAATGGCTATGAATGACACCAAACTAGATGGACTTAACAGATATATTCAGAACATTTCATCCTAAAGCAGCAGAGCACACGTTCTTCTTGAGTGCACATGGAACACTCTCTAGAATAGATCACACAATGAGTCACAAATCAGTCCTTAACAAGTACAAAAAGATCAAGATCGTACCATACATATTTTCAGATTGCAACACTATAAATCTTGAAGTCAACTGCAAGAAAAATTTGGAAAGCCCTCAAATATTATAGGTTAAGAATGTCCTAGTAAAGAATGAATGGATTAACCAGGATATTATGAAATAAAAAAAAATAAATGTAAGCAAATGAAAATGAAAACATGACAGACCAAACCCTTTGCTGCATCCCAAAGGCAGTCCTAAAAGGAAATTATATTGCAATTAAGGCCTATCTTAATAAGCAAGAAAGGTTCCAGACTCCTGAGTGACTCTGTCAGTTAAGCTTCTGCTCTTGGTTTCAGCTCAGGTCTTGAACTCCTGGTTTGTGAGTTTGAGCTTTGCATCGGGCTCTGCACTGACAGTGCAGAACCTGTTTGGGATTCCCCTTCCTCCCCAACCCCTGCACCTCCCTGCTTGTATTCTCTCTCTCTTTCAAAATAAACTTGAAAAAAACCCGCCAAAACAAATAAGGTCCCCAATATGCAACCTAACCTTATACCTGAAGGAGCTAGAAAAGGAGCAGCAAATAAAGCCTAGAGCCAGCAGAAGAGAAATAAAGATTAGAGCAGAAAGAAGTGATATGGAAACAAACGATCAATGAAACTAAAAGCTGGTTCTTTGAGAATAAACAAAATTGATAAGCCCCTAGCCAGCCTTATCAAAAAGAAAAGAGAAAGGACCCGAAGAAACTTGAACAGTCCCATAACCAGCAAAAACATTGAATCAGTAATAAAAAATCTCCCAACAAGAGTCCTGGGCCAAATAGCTTCCCAGGGGAATTCTACCAGACATTTAAAGAAGAGTTAATACCTATTCTTCTCAAACTGTTAAAAAAAAAAAATGGTAAGCACAACTTTCAAACTCATTCTATGAAGCCAGAATTACCTTGATAACCAAAGACCCCACTGAATGAAGAGTTATAGGCCAATATCCCTGATGAACATGGATGCAAAAATTCTCAACAAGATATTAGCAAATCAAATTGAGGAGAATATTAAAAGAATTATTCACCATGACCAAGTGGGATTTATTCCTGGGCTTCAGGACTTGTTTAATATTCACAAATCAATTAATATGAAACACCCCATGAATAAAAGGATAAGAACCATATGATCTTATGAATAGATGCAGAAAAAGCATTTGACAAAATAGAGCATCCATTCTTTATAAAAATAGCCATCAAAGTAGGGATAGATTGAATATACCTCAACATCATAAAGGCCACATATGAAAGACCCACGGCTTGTATCCTCCTCAACAGGGGAAAAACTGTGAGCCTTTCCCGTGCTGGCAGGAAGAGACAAGGATGTCCACTCTCCTTGTTACTACTTAACATATTACTGGACGTCTTAGCCTCAAATAAGACAACAAAAGAAATAAAATGCATCTAAATCAGGAAGAAATCAAATGTTCATAATTTACAGATTAGATGCTACTCCATGTAGAAAACCCAAAAGACTCCACCAAAAAAAATTTCTAGAATATATGAATTCAGCAAAGTCAGAGGATATAAAATCAATGTGCAGAAATCTGTTGCATTTCTATATACCAATAACAAAACAACAGAAAAAGAAATTAAGAAATTGTTATCGTTTGTAATTGCACCACAAGCAATGAGATGCCTAGGAATAAACCTAACCCAAAGAGGTAAAACACCTGTACTCTGAAAACTATAGAACACTTATGAAAGACATTTAAGAGGTCACAAAGAAATGGATTGGAAGAAGAAACATTATTAAAATGTCTATATTACCCAAAGCAACATACACGTTTATTGCAATCCCTGTCAAAATATCAGCATGTTTCACAGAGCTAGAACAAACAATCCTAAAATTCGTATGGAACCACCTAAGACCCCAAATAGCCAAAGCAATACTGAAAATGAAAAACAAAAATGAAAGCATCAGAATTCTGGATTTCAAGGTATAGCTCAAAGCTATAGACATTAAGAGAGTATCATCCTGGCACAAAAACAGACACCTAAATTGATGGAACAGAATAGAGGACCCAGAAATGGACCCTCAACTGAATGGTTAACTAATCTTTGATAAAGTAGGAAAGAGTATTTAAAGAAGTAGAGTCTTTTCAACAAATGGTGTGGGAAGAACTGGACAGCAACATGCAGAAAAATGAAACTGGACCACTTTGTTACATCATACACAAAAATAAATTCAAAGTGGATAAAAGACAGGAAACAATCAAAATCCTAGAGGAGAACAAAGGCAGCAACCTCTTTGACCTCAGCCATAGCAACTGCTTATTAGATGGGTCACCAAGGGAATGGAAACAAAAGCAAACATGAACTATTGGGACCTTATCAAGATAAAAAGCTTTGGCACCATGAAGAAAACTGTCAACAAAACTAAAAGGCAACCTTCGGAATGGGAGAAGATATCTGCAAATGATATTCAGTAAAGGGTTACTATCCAAAATGTATAAAAACTTAATCAAACTCAACACCCTAAACAAAAACAACCTAGTTAAGAAAAGGGCAGAAGGCATGAATAAACAGTTTTCCAAAGAAACCATCCAGATGGCTAACATAAACATGAAAAAGTGCTCCAAATCACTATTAGCAGAGAAATACAAATCAAAACCGTGATGAGATGCCACCTCACACCCTTCAGAATGGCTAAAATTAAAAACAGAAGAAATAACAGATGTTGATAAGGATGCAGAGAAAAGGGAACCTTCTTACATTGTTTATGGGAGGGAATGCGAACTGTTGCAGCCTCTCTGGAGAACAGTATGAAGGTTCCTCAAAAATAACTTTTCTAAGATCCAGCATTTGCACTATTAGACATTTATCCAAAGGATACAGAAATACAGATTTGAAGGGATACATACACCCCAATATTTATAGTAGAATTATCAACAATAGCCAAAGTATGGAGAAAGCCCAAATGTCCATCAACTGATGAATGGATAAGGATGTGGTACATATATACAGTAGAATATTACTCATAATCAAAAAGAATGAAATGTTTCCATTTGCAATAACTTGGAGATAGAATATATTATGCTAAGTGAAATAAGTCAATCAGATAAAAACACATATGACTTCATGATTTCATATTGTTTAAGAAACAAAACAGATGAACATATGGGAAGGGGGGGAAGAAAGGGAAACAGATCACAAGAGACTCTGAACTATAGAGAGTAAACTGAAAGTTACTGGAGGGAGGTTGGTGGGAGATGGTTAGATGTTTAGGCATCAAGGAGGGCACTTGTGATGAGCACTGGGTGCTGCATGTAAGTGATGAATCACTGAATTCTCCTGAGACAAATATTGCTCTGTATGTTAACTAAAACTTAAGCTAAAAACAAACAAACAAAAAAACCTTTGTAAAATGCTCAGCTATTAGTTTTGAAGGACTTTTCTTCCTTACTCTCTTTTCTTTGGGAATATAATTGCACATGCTCCTAGTCTTGGGTTAGACGATCTAATATCATCCCAGATGTCTTTGACGTTCTATTCAGCTTCTTTAACATTTGTTCTTGCTGCTCTTCAATTTTGGTAATTCCTATTTATTAGCCTCAGATTCATTACTCTTCTATCACTACCTTCATTCACAGAATTTAGCATTTTTTTCAGTTTTAAATTTTCTATTTTTATAATTCATTTTGCTATTATTTCCCTTTTAAGACCATATTTGCTTTTAATTCTTTAGGCATATTATTCTTTAAATCTTTCTCCATATCAATAAAAGCTGCTTTGTATTCTTTGTCTACTAAACTGTGTTTGGGCTATCTCAAAGATGGCTTCTATCTGATTTTTATCTGGATTATCAGTGACATTCTTCGGTGTCTTTTTCATGAAAGTAATTTTTCACTATACACTGGACATTATTGAATATATGTTATAGAAAACCTGCATTCCATTATATTCCTATAAAAATTTGGCTTTTATTTCAATTGGTTTTTTAATTACTGAGCAACTTCATCTTAAAATTGTATGGTCTTAAATTTTCCTTTTCTTAGGGTGGATGACTGGAGAGCACAAAATGTCCCAAGCCCTGTTACTTGGAGGGATCAACCCCTCAAAACTCTTTTATTAGTGTTACAATGACTTGAATTTTAGGCTTTGTATGGTGGATATAGAGTAGGTCTTATACTCCAATGAGGTCTCTGTGCTTAGAATATAGGGTTTTTAGCATCTTAGCTGGGTGTTTTGGTGTTTAAAAACAAGATGATAAAGTCTTTCCACAAGCCTACAGGGTTCTGGCACTGCTTGACTTCTATTCATTCTCCTTTCCTTTCTCAGTACAGTAGCCACTTTTTGGCAAGCTTCATCTATGGGCATACAGAAAGTGAAGAAACTATTTTTTTCTCTTAAAATCTACTAAACTTGGTAAGGAAGGTGACAGTCTGTGGTATTTGAGACAAGAAACTCACTCCTCAATCCCAGCTCAGCAAGACAAGTATAAGTACACAGGGCTCGCTTTCCCTTCATGTCTCAGGTGGTAGGGCTACCTGCTCAAGAGGGCCAGGATGCCAGTATTTCTCTTCCGGTTACCTATTACTGAGGCTAAGTTCTTGGTGAGTATGGCCAAAAGGGCCCTTTATATGCCCAGCTCTCACTCATGGGATATGTGTTCAACCTTGGTCCTGGCATCGTTGAGAATACTTGGATCCTAACTGCTCTTGTTTTGGCTTGTGGGCAGGAGCTCAGGGACAAGAGAGGCAAGCCAAGGAGCGGATGCCCTCTCCCTCCACTGTAAGGCTCAGCTCAATGTCACTAGTAATTTCTTAAAAGAAAATAGAGGGTTATTCTTCATGACAATGGGTTGGTAATGGGTTCCTAGATAGGACACTAGAAGGATAAGCAGCAAAAGAGAAAACCAATCGATGAATTTCATCATAAGTAGTGTCCTTTGTAGTCCTTTTTTATCAAGAGCTTGAAAAGGCAAGCCTTATAGAGTAGGAGAAAATGTTTGCAAATCCTATTTGAAAAGGGTCCTACAGGGCACCTGGGTGTCTCAGTCTGTTAAGCATCCGACCCTCGGTTTCTGCTAGGGTCTTGATCTTATGGTTCATGGGTTCTAGCCCTGCATTGGGCTCTGCCATGACAGCATGGAGCCTGCTTGGGATTCTTTCTCTTCCTCTCTTTGCCCTTCCCCATTTGCACAGTCTCTTTTTTTTTTTTTAATAAATTAATTAATTTAAGTAAAGGGTCCTGGGGCACCTGGGTGGCCAAGTCGGTTAGGCATTTGACTTTGGCTCAGGTCATGATCTCATAGTTCGTGAGTTTGAGCCCTGTGTTGCACTCTTGCACTCAGAGCCTGCTTTCTCTTGCTCTCTGTCAAAAATAAACATTAAAAAATTTAAAAACAAAGGTCCTGTATCCAAAATATATAAAGAACTCTCAGAGGGTGGGGTGAAGGATCTGAATAGACATTTCTCCAAAGAAGGTATATAAACAGCCAATAAACCCATGACAGATGCTTAACCTTCTTAGTCATCAGGGAGATGCAAATCAAAACCACAGTGAGGCACCACATCATACCCACTAGGATGATTACAGTCTCAAAGTTGGATAATTGTAGAGAATGTGTAGAAATTAAAATCCTCATAAACTGCTTCTGGGGATATAAAATGGTACAGCTACTTAACAAATGGTCTGGAAATTCCACCCAAATAGTTAAACATAGTTACCATGTGACACAGCAGTTTCATTCCTAGATTTCTTTCCAAGAGAAATGAGACCTTATATCTACATAAACTTCTAAACAAATGTATATAACAGCGCAGTTCATAATAGCCAAATGGTGCAAACAACTCAGTGGTGGAAACAACCCAACTGCCCATTAGCTGATGAGTGGGTAAACAAAATGTGATATATCCATACAGCATATGGGAATGAAGTATGGATACATACTTAATGTTGATTAACCTAGAAACTATTATGCTAAATAACCACATATTATATGATTCTATTTGTGTGAAATATCTAGAATAAACAAAGCTATGGACACAAAGTAGCTTAATGCTTGCTTAGGTTTGGGGAAATGGGGGAATCAGTGGGGTGAGAGCTTATAGGTATAGCATTTCTTTTTGAGGTGATGAAAATCTCCTAAAATTGACAATGGTGATGATTACATGTATCTATGAATATACTAATATTTTAAATGAATTCTATGGTGTGTGAATTATATTTTAATGATGCTGATATTATCAAAAAGAAAAACAATCTTATACATGAATAAGGCTTCTATGTCTTTGCCCTGGGCATGCACAGCCCAGTCTTGGCCCAGGTCGTCAGAGGAAGCTCATAGTCTCCTGAGCACATTTCCTGCCCCACGGCCATGCACGATTCTGCAAACTCCACTTGTTTCAGCTGCCCTAAATTCTCATCCCTGCCTCCTCAGCTCAGTGAGTCCACTGTGTTCTGCATGAATTGCAGCTTGTTACAGTTGAGGTCAGCACATTTTCTACAGAGAGCCAGGGTAACCTTGGCCCTTACCTTTTGAGGTTTCTCACTCAGAGGGATGCAAACTTAACTGTTGTCTAATGCCTGGAGGCAGTTACCACATTAATGGTTTATTTCAGAAGGAGCTTTGGTGTTGTATTTGATTTTCCTATATTTCATCGTAACTGGAAGAGGAAAT
Source organism: Helogale parvula (assembly GCA_004023845.1). NCBI lineage: Eukaryota > Metazoa > Chordata > Mammalia > Carnivora > Herpestidae > Helogale > Helogale parvula. The sequence continues at coordinate 12,474 of PJEM01018152.1, forward strand.
ACTCTTCACACATGAGCAGAATTACAAATACCTAAAACATAAAAGCTTTGCCTGTAAGTGTTGACAATAATTAAGAATTTCACTGGCATGTTTTTAAATGGCTAGACTTTAATTTTTAAATATTCGTACTCAACTTTCCTATAACTTCATGGTAGGTTCCTTTTTTTATCCTGTTCTAAAAGTTGATTTTAAGATGAAAATTAGTCTTAGTATTGGAAAAACTAAGGGTTTGAATGTACTGACTTAATTTTTAACTTTATAGGAGTGAACAGAATATCTATTTTTTTGAGTGAACTGACTATTGCAGTCTTGAATAATTCCTTTATTTAATTGGACTATACATTTGTCTTGACTGAACATTGGATATATGCTATTATTCTAATGGCTCCATACTTGTATTATTTTAATTATTTTTTGCTCATATCTCTTGCAATGAACACTTCATGGTTTTCATAGTCTTAGGGTCTCCAGAGCATTTAATTATTGCAGTTAATGTTTGTTTGGAGTTTAAGCTTAACATTTTTATTTTTATTTTTTTTGATATTTACCTTCCAGCATTATTCACATGCAGGATCATATTGGCAGTCTGCATAGAGCTATGTCTGCACTGATTAGGTTAGGACAATATGGTCTTTTACAGAGAAACAAGACCCTTAGGATGGTCTAATTAGCATTTGTGATGTTATAGGGAATTAAGAAATCAAACCACACAGAACTTTCAAGTTGTTTCCACATTGCTTTTCTCATTCTTGATATCCCAGAGTGCTGTGATATTTAGTGCTGTTGAGACATCCTTTTGATTGAATTGATTGGATAGCAGCCAAATTGCTGCCCAGTTTAGTCAAACCACCATTTGCAATACTCAAATGTGTGACTAAGATAGATCTGATGAACTCAGTTTAATGTCATACCTAACCTCTAATTTGGCTGAGGACAAAAAGAACTAGGAAAGAAAAGCTTTCTGGTAACAGAAACTTAATCTTCTATTTCTAAACCAGGTTGCTAAAAAAAAAAAAAAAAAAAAAAAGGAAAAGAAAAGTAAAAAAAGAAAAAAGGGAACCTGGGTGCTCAGTTAGTTAAGTGTCCAATTCTTCATCTCAGCTTACATCTTGGTCTCAGAATCATGAGTTCAAGCTGGGCACTGAGCTGGGCATGGGCATGAAGCCTACTTAAAACAAACAACAACAAAAAAACCCCTCCTGATTACCTATTAGAAAGTTCACTTCTGATTATCACTTGGAGACTTTAAATATGGAGACTAAATAATAATAAATGACTTATTTCTCCCTGTTCTCTGTTCAAAGTACTGCCCTGTGAATTCTGTGGGAAGATGCACGCTGAAAGAGGAATCTAATTAAGTAGAAAGGGTATGCAGGATATAAACACTGGCTATATCTATTCTATTTTTTGTCCCCTTCAAATATTGGAACTCTGATTTCTGCAAATAAAATTTGATGTAAAATTATAGCTCTTAAAAAACTGTGACATTATGAGTGAATATAGATGAGCGTTGATATCAACCATATCATATATTTCAATTGCTTTACAGATTATAAATCCCTTTCCTATATCGCTTATTTTATTTGCTCTGGACAACAATTTATGCATTGGTAGGCAGAGAATTATAAATTAGTTTTACAAATAAGAAAGCTGAGGCTCATAACAGAGAGTTCCAGTGGTACTTAAATTCTTTGAGCTTAGAATACAAAACCTAACTACAGACCAGAGCATTTCTCACTAATTGATTGAGTTCAGATCATCACCATTGTTTCACAAGGTAGATGGCTTTCTCCTGATGCAATAAGCAATCCCTTAGAACAGTGACTTGAGTGTGAACTTGGTTATGAAGATTTATATGTAAGGTTTACTGATAGCCTTGATTAATACAATAACACAAGTTTAATGATTAAATGGAAAAGTAAAGACATTTGGCCAAACATAAACATTGAATTCAAAACACACACATATAACTTCTGTTTTTTTAGAATACATCATTTGTCCAATCATGGCTAATTAATAAGGAGTGTGTTAAAATTTTGATTCTATAATGTTGACTCCTATAGCAAGCTAGAGGAAGAAATAAAAAGGCTGCTTTTTTAAAGACCTTTACCTAATTCGTAGTTAGGTGGCAAAGTATAGTAACATATTGGTCCTAACATATTATTATATTATATTAATTATAGTAATTTGACTAGCGTTAGTAACACAATTCATTCAAAGAAACTTTTATTGATCCAGCCATGGTTCATTCTAACCACTGGGGTAAGATCATGTGACTGCAGACCAAAAAAAATTTGCCTTCACGGAGTGTAACTCTAGAATAATAGATGATAATTATGTTTTAATGAATAGTTACATGAATAGTTACATGTAAGTTTTAATGAATTTAATGAACTGCTTACTGATGTATAAGTTTTTAGTGGACTCTTTATGCAGGTAATTTACATTGGGAGAAAACTGAGGAGCCCATGTCCTTTTAAATCGTGTGTGGCATTATCTATTCTGGTATGCAGGTCTGCTAGTAGATACAATTACATAATTTTAAGGGTATTTGAGCCATGGTCACTCAAGGAAAATAGTTTTATAATAAGTGGCCCACCCTAATACATTTATTTTTTAAACTTTGAACTTTTTTTTTAGAGAGAGAGTGTGAGTGTGGGAGGGGGCAGGGGGAAAGAGAGGGACTCTCAAGCAGTTCCATGCTCAATGCAGAGCTGGATGTGAGGTTCGATCCCACAACCCTGGAATCATGACATGAGCCAAAATCAAGACTTGGACACTCAACCAATTGAGCCACCCAAGTGCTCCACTTTACACATTTTATTTATTTTTTAAAATATTTTTAATGTTTTTTATTTATTTTTGAGAGAGACTGCATGAGCAGGGGAGGGTCAGAAAGAGAGGGAAACACAGAATCTGAAGCAGGCTCCAGGCTCTGAGCTAGCTGTCAGCACAGAGCCCGACGGGGGGCTCGAACCCACGAACTGTGAGATCATGACCTGAGCCGAAGCCGGATGCTTAACCGACTGAGCCTCCAGATACCCCTCCACTTTTCACATTTTAAACTAAATAATTCACTGAGTGCCAAGGAGAATTAGACTTGAAATTTTACTGCATTCTTTTTTACCTTCTAGCTAATAAAAAATATTTCTAACTTAATCACAAAAGTAAAAAGTAGAACAGCTATAGGCAACAACAACAACAAAACCCACACTGATTTTGCAGCATATAGAGCCACAGGGAATAACCACAAAGGGTATAAATATTAGACGAAGAAACCCCTCTGTTTTGGCAAGGGGTGAAGGTGTTAACAGTAAGAGAAAATAATTATAATTTTCCCTTGCTATTAACCTTTTTCTTTCATTTCTTGTATAGCCTTTATGATGTATTACCTAAGTTGTGTACAATATATTAGAATTTAATATTTCCAGGGTTATTTAAAAGAAGCGTTGTTCTTCTATGCATTGGTAGGCAGAACATTGTGTGTTAACTTTAAAAGTAAGGAATCTGGAATTCTTACTAAGATTACTGATTTATAGTATTACTGGAGAAGTGATTAAGATTAATCTCAAAGATCATTTTTCTTTTAATTAGCCCATGCTTGGGGTCATTCTTAAATTTACTCTAAAGTTGTAAAATTCCAATAAAATCTATGGCATTTAAATAAAATTCCCAGTGAACTAATAAAAAATTTCTCCAGACTGTGTAGACACTTATTAGTAACCCCTCTTTCTATACCATAGTTTTGTGATCTAATTGTTCATTGCTCAGGAACCTGGAATGGTTAGATTAATAAAAGTGGTTTTCCCAATCTTTTTTGGTGGGAAAAGGGATAAAAGTTATTGTAAAAAATCAGATCCATATGCATACTACTAAAAATGTTAACATGAAGTGCAGTTAATATTTATTATATCCTATGCTGAGCACTTTACATGGTATTTCATCATTTAATCTTTATGACAGTATATGGAGTATAGTAATCATTCTTTTTTTATAGATGAGGAAATTGTGCCTTAAGAAGTTTTATACTAAGCAGAATCTGATTGTCAAATCAAGCATTTTGATCCAGAGCTTACCACTAAACCTGTGTTCTACTATCAGGAAGTAAGCAGTGACTCATATATGGAATGTGTATTTTCCATGCTGATATTTTCAGTTATATTCAGTAGTTGTCTGATAATTGAAATGCAGTTTCACCTAACTGAATTAAGGAGACACCTGGGTGGCTGAACCAGTTAAGTATCTGACTCTTGATTTTTGGTTCCGGCCAAGATCCCTGTTTCATGAGTTCAAGCCCCATATAGTTTCCATGTTCAAGCTCACAGTGCAGAAACTGCTTGGGATTTGCCCTCTCTCTCTGTCCCTCCCCTGCTCACACTTTCTGTCTCTCTGAAAATATATAAATAAATAAGCTTAAAAAAACTGAATTAAGAGTAGTGTAGGGGTAGAAGATATTGCTAAAATCTTTGATCATAAAAAAGTGTCTGTGTACTTGTAAAAGTTGGAAGCCATAAAAGTAGAAGTTGACAATATTTTGGGGTTGCTGGCTCAAAACTTAAGCCTATAGCACTATTTTCATGAAGAAGCATTTTTTTATGGCTATAGTTTCATCATTACTGGCCATCTTAGATGTGCAAGCTTTTTGTCTTAAAAGGGATGGAGAAATGAGACACTATTATGGAAGTAGCAATTCAAATCATTTGCAAAATGAAATGGATTCTAAAATATTTCCCTATGAAAACCAACTCTTTATAATCAATTGAAAGTAATCTGAAACCTTATTTTACTGTCTTTTTCTTTCTCCCTCTCTGTGAACACATACACAGAACGCTTAAAAATATACATATTACATAGGGATCTGGAGAGAGCTATATAGCCCTTGGATTACACTAGACTAGTGCATCACTTTGGTATTGGGTAGAATAGAATGTAGTATTTCTGAAAACCAAAATTAAAAATACCTGACTACATATGCGTAAGTTTGTGAGCTACCTTAAACTCTACTTCACTTCAAATTCTATCTTTCATGCTACCTTGGATTAAAAAATGATCATTGCATCATTTAACTTTTTATATTCTGTAAATATGTATTGATTGAACCTATAGACTGAAGTCTGCCTTTTGTCTCTGTTTGCTCTTAAGACATTACAGATACTGACTGCCTAGATAATATGTATTTTATAAAGCATGATAAAATGTTCCAGTGCTCTGTTACTTAACAGAGTCCTGTACCTACACATGTAGTAAGATGACATGCTTTTAAATTTTCTTCCATTAACAATTCACTGAAAAGCAGCATGATTCACGTATTCTTTCAAGTATTAATTCAACAGATACGTGAACACTTATTCTGATAAAAAAAAAAAAGGCACATCCTGTCCTTAGCCTCATGGAGTGACAGACTGTGCTTCTAAATATGTATTTGATAGGGTCTATGGTATATCAGATCAGTGTCTACCAGGATTTCCAGATTTTCTTTCCTACCAGGAACATGGCCAACTCTGCTTGTGCCTTACCTCACATTGTCTCAACCCATTTCCCCCCTTACCTCCCAGCTCAAATATTGCTGTATAAATTGGTGTGAACAGGTGTAATCTGAAACTATCTTATTTCAACTGCATGAGAACCCCATTTTCTGCCTGAAGACTTCTTTGCAATATCGTTATGGGTCACCTGTGAAAATCCTCAGTCATTCTGATGAATGTTCAAAGCTGGGAGGATGAGATAGTTATTACCCCATGAGAGGCCTAGGCAATGGGCATAGGAGTTAGTGGATAAACACTCCTCTTTTCCATCCATTGGCAGATAATTTTAAGATTCGAAATGATTCCTCTGAAGAAACCATTCTGGAGCATGAGCAAGCATATCTCAGAAAATCTATGTGCAAGTGCTGTCTTAGTCTCTGTTTGTAGGAAAAGTCCAGACTAGCATAGTTGGTATCCTAAATAGCTCCACTAGTGTTTTTCTAGCAGACCCTCAAGATGGGACTCTAGGAGTGGTAATTCACTGATTATACAGTGATCAGACCTCACTGCTGGGGGTAGAGTGATATGACCATTGGCATGCAAAGTAGCACTGGTATAATTAAGACCTTGATGGTGGGTTGAGTAGAGGTACGGGAGATAAGTCATTGGCCCACACAGAAATTGACAGTTCTATTGATTAAAAAGAAATTGACAGGTTCTGTTTTGCCACTTCTCAATTCAAACCATGCTTGAAACCCAGAAAGCCCCGATTTCAGGGTCATATCTCCTGTAGTCACTGTATGACCACTGTCTTGTCCCAGGGATATGTTAACTTGCCTGTTCTTTAAAAGTATGGTATGAAGGTCACGTTGATATACTGCAGAATATCATGCTAGTTCACTATATTATTGACATCAGGCTGATTGGATATGTTGAATAGGAATTAGAATGTACTCTGATATCCCAGTAGAACCCATGAGTGGGAGAAAATGAAAGAGAAACTTTTGGAAGATTCAGGGGCCTGTCATATAGGTAAAGGGTTTAGAGGTCCTATAAAAAAGACTGCACTCAGTAAACCCTTTCTGGAATTTTGAGGGGTATATAATGCATTTGAGAATACTTCTTTGACTTATTTATTAGTGACTGGAAAGTTGGCTAGATTTGAATAGGCCCAGAGCAAAAGATGGTTTTGAAAGGAGACCAGCTTTAAGCACACTATTATTTGGGGGGTCGTCCTTCAGAATATATTATACACACAAAAACAATGGTTTACAGGCTATTCTATACAAACCTGTGTCCTCAATAACTAAAACAGATATGGGAACAAAAGTTTACAGAGTGGATTGACCCCTCTTCATATTACTCCAAGTGACTTTCTTCCTTTTTTTTTTTGCATCTTTTCACTACAATGAACAAATTTTCATCCTTTTTTTAAAAAATAGTTTATTGTCAAATTGGTTTCCATACAACACCCAGTGCTCTTCCCCATAAGTGCCCTCTTCCATCACCGCCACCTCTTTCCCCCCTCCCCCTTCCCCTTCAACCCTCAGTTCATTTTCAGTATTCAATAGTCTCTCAGGTTTTGCGTTCCTCTCTCTCCCCAACTCTCTTTCCCTCTTCCCCTCCCCCTGGTCCTCCATTAGGTTTCTCCTGTTCTCCTGTTAGACCTATGAGTGCAAAC
>PJEM01018153.1:5615-19753 GCA_004023845.1 Helogale parvula
AACGCCCCCAATCTGCCTTCAGCAAGGCTGGGAGGCGGAGAATTAACACTGAATGGTATTGATCTTATGCATCTAGGCCTTCTGGTCTATCTCAGCATGACTGTCGCCAACTTCCAGATGCAAATCTTGTTTACTGCTCACTCTGCTGAGTGAATAATCCTTGCCTTGAGGCAGACAGAAACATGGCAGTCCCCGACAAACTATAATTTATGTAGCCTCATAATTAGTGTAAATAGCCTTCAATTATTTAAAAATTATTTGAAAAAATAAAAATAAAAAGTATTTGAAATACGCCTACATTTCTCATAGATCTTAAGTTTTATCTTCAAACTCCCTGTCAATAGTTAGTCTATTACAAACTTAAAAAGAGGGGCACCTGGGTGGCTCAGTCAGTTATGTGTCCAGCTTCAGCTCAGGTCATGATCTTACGGTTCTGGGTTCGAGCCCCGCGTAGGGATCTGTGCTGGCAGCTCATAGCCTGGAGCCTGTTTCAGATTCTGTGTCTCCCTCTCTCTCTGCCCCTCCCCCGCTCACACTGCATCTCTCTGTCTCTCAAAAATAAATAAAAAAACATGGTTAGTGGGTTCAAGCCCCACATCAGGCTCTGTGTGTACAGCTCTGAGCTGCAGCCTGCTTCAGATTCTGTCTCCCTCTCTCTCTGCCCCTCCCTCACATGTACTCTGTCTGTCTCGAAAATAAACATATAAAAAAGTTGTTTTGTTTTTTTTTTAAAGCATTCAGTGTTCTTTTAGTAGCTGTTTTCTCTTTTCTCTTTTGTACTGTGTCTTCCTAGTTTTTGGACATTGATTTAGATTTGTTTCTCCGGCACCTAAACTATTGCTTTCAATATTTTTTTCCAGTAAGGTCAATGAGTGGTACAGTATTTTATTGCATCTACGTCTGAGAGTATATTTCTCTTGCGACATATATAGATGGTAATTTAGCATTCTTGGATAACTTGTTTTTTTATTATTTTTCCAAGAATGATGCAGGTACTGTTTTATTTGGTTCTGACACTGAACATAATGGAACAAAGTCTGTTGTGAAAACAATTTTTTTCCATGTTAGGTGACTTGTTTGTTTTTCTTTGTTCTGACTAGACTGTTACAGAGATTATTTTTCTATCCTTGAAATTCTGAATTGCAAATAGCATATATCTAAATATGTGCCTTCCTTGACTCTTCTCTACTTCTGAAATCTCAACTAAAGTATATTTTCCTTCTTGGATCACTCCTCCAGTTTCTTTATCTTTTGGCTAATAATCTTCAGCTTTTTCTTTTTTTATGGCTGGCTCCACACCCAGCACTGAGCTCAGCTAGGGGCTTGAGGGTGAGATCAAGAGTTGGATACTTAACCAACTGAGCCACCCAGGTTTCCATTTTCACATTCTTTTTTTTTTTTTTTAATTCATTGATGTGGAAATCCTGGTCACTGCCTTTGATTTTTATTTTTTTATTTTCTTAAATTTCAGGTTGAACTTTTATAGAAGTAAAATATTCATAAAGGGGGGAGAGTAAAAGTGATAAGTACAAAGATTTTTTACTTTGAATTCAGTTTATGCAATCAGCATCCTTCCAGAACTAGAGACAGAACATGGCCAGCACACCGGAAGCTCCCCTAATGCTTTCTCCAAGCCATGCCTCTGCTCTCCAAAGAAACTATCCTGACTTCTAACACTATATATTAGCTTTAATACTTTTGAACTTGACATAAATAGAATCACACTGAATATAAATTTAAGTTTAATGGCAAGAACTGGAAAATGTCTGAGATTTTACCTTACTTGCAAGCTGTCACAGTTTCATGGGATCTGGGAGAAGACATGAGATCCCTGGACCAGAGGAAAGGATGTTTTCATTCATAGAGCAGCAAACAACACGAGCATCAGCAGATTTGTGTCCATTCCCCTTGCCCCTCAAGTCCCACAAGGATGATGCAGATGTGCCCAAATGGATGCCTGCACACACAGAGGATTGCAGGACAGGAACTCCAACTGAAGTGACCTGCTCTTTTACCTGGATAATAAGCATGCTTACCCTTTGCTCTGGAGGCACACATTACCTCTCTTTTCTAAGGCTGTTTGCTATGCAAACATCCTGAAATCAAGGACTTTGAGAAAGAATTAGAAAGATCTACTTCTTTTCATCAAAACTAGATTATCTGCCATGAGAGAAAAAGCTTCAGAAAGTTTCCTTTTGAAAGCTCTGTTGACTGAGAAAAAGCTCAATGCACTAAGAAAATGGTCACAACAAGCAAAACTGACTGATATGAATTTAAATTGTACTTTTCCCCAAGTGGTCTTTTTGGCTCTGTGGTGCTACACAGCCTGGGACACAGGTCCTAGAACATTGGAGACCCTCTGGATTTTTGGGTCCCAGAGGAATAGAAGGATTAAGCTGTGGTCTTGGGGACCTGGAGTCATATGTGGGTCTGATTCAGCTTTCAAAGCACCCAAACCCCAAAGCCCCAAATCACAGTAGGACATTTGCAAGTCATCTCTCTTTAAAATTCTGCTTTGTATTTTGTAAAAATTTTAAAGACTCAGTTGGATGAGCATCAGACTCTTGATTTCAGCTCAGGTCATGATCCCAGCATCATGGAATCAAACCTTGTGTCAAGTTTCACCCTGAGCATAGAGCCTGCTGTAGATTCAATCTCTCCTTCTCCCTTTGCCCTTCTCCCCTGCTAGCATTCTAAACAAAAACAAATTTTACCTTGTAACTTAATTGATTCTACAGCTGCTCTTATTGAATTGTGACCGAATTATACTTCATAAAAATACTGTGTTTGAACATCGCTAATTTAAATATAATCCTTGTGAATGTTTCCTTTTCATTGCATCTGCTAGAATTAAATAATATTTGGATTATATTTTGATTGGATTAACCGGTCTACTGAAACGTAAACATAATTACAATATGACACAGCCATATAGAGACGTTTGAGTGAAAAAAATTCATCTAGGCTGTGAGTTATTATAAGAAATCTGTAAAGATGACTAAGTATGTATTTCAACAAATTTTTATCAGTGCTAAAAATAACACAGAAAAAAACTTTAGAAACAAACATATCACTACCCCCAAACCTATTAGTATTTGTATTAGTTTATTAATTTCATTCATAAATTAAATTAAGAGGGTTGACATTTTACAATTTCATTTCTTGTTTTCTAATTTTGATTTAATCTTTCTAATATTGTTTCTCATATTCTTTGCTGTTTAAATTGGTTTCTAGGGGAGAGGCAAAATGGGGGAGAAGTAGGGAGTTCCCTAACTCCTGCCTGCATCTATCAAACAAGGAAGCGCTGAAGCCAAAAGACACTGAACCACAAGAGTCGGGGAGAAAAAGAGACAGAATCCACCAAGAAGACAGCCTCATAGGTGCATGATTGAGAGCTGGGGAAGATAAAAACAACGGAGACACAGAAGCACGTAGGGGAGGGAGCACCCTCTGCAGAGCGACAAAGGGAAAAAAGTGGCCAAACTGCTCTTAACAACTGTCCCTGGAAAAGAGAAAAACCTTGCCCAGGAAAGAGAGGGGTCCTATTATCCCATCTCTAAACACAGGGCGTTCAGAGAGAGATACTATCTCTAACTGCGGAGGCTCCTTTGGGCTGTGTGCTCTGGGCCCAGAAATTTTCTTTGGTACAGACTGTATGCAAAGGACTCAATAGGCATCAGGAGAAACTGCTCCCCTACTTGATCCCCATCTAGGAGGGGCCCTGTCCTGGGATTCCAGGGTTACCTTTCAGTCACCATCATTACTGTACATGGAATAAGAGCTGAAAACGAGGCTGGGGGCGGGACATAGATCAATGCCCACCTTGGCTACTCCTAGGGCCGAATAAGATCAGACCCAAAAGAGTGATTACAAAACTTGGTTAGAGAAGGGACTGGGGGGCCGCCTTTTTTCTCCCCACAAGCACCAAGGTGGGGCCTCAGGGAGCAGCCCCAGAGGCCCAAGGTGCAGGCGAGATCCGCCTACACTAAACAACACCCATCTGTCTTGCCTAGCTGCTTTGTTACCAGAGCTGGATAGATGCTGTGGAACAGCCCATAACTGCTCCCCCCAGGAAACCAGCACTGATGTATTGCTGTGATGAACTCTAGATCAATCCTTGCAATTCAGATATATCTCTCTTATCTCATTCTTATCTTGCCCCTCCCCTGGAGTGGGTATTCAGGTTATATGTTTGCTTAAACAGTCATATCTCATTCATTCTCTCTCCTTTTTTTTTACTTTTTTAATGTTTTATTTATTTTTGATACAGAGAGAGCCAGGGCATGAGCAGGGAGGGGCGGAGAGAGATGGAGACACAGAATCAGAAGCAGGCTCCAAGCTCTGAGCTGTCAGCACAGAGCAGGACACGGGGCTTGAACCAACTAATGTGAGATCATGTCCCGAGCCAAAGTCCAATGCTTAGCTGACTGAGCCACTCAGGCACCCCTAATTAACTCTCCTGAAATATATTCAACACCTCCGTCATCACCTTCCTTTCTCTCTAAAATATTCAGACTATATAATTTCTCAGGGTAACATGATCCGGGTCAAAGTTCAATTTCTCTTGCTTCCCATCCCTGTCACTTCTCTTTGTATATGCTCTTCCATCAGCATTGGCTCTACCCTGCTCTTTATTTATAAATGTGATCTCTGGCATTCTGCTTTTAAACTGTCCTTTGTCTTTTTTTCCTCTCCCTTTTGGTTTCCCTGTTTTTTTATTTGTTTGTACATTTGCGTGCTTTTGTTCCCTATTTGTTTGTCTGTCTGTTTTCTGTTCCAGGGCTACCTCAACAAACAAACCAAAGTACACATGGTTGAGAGTCCCAGATATCACTACGAGTAGGGAAATAAAATAAGCAAAGACACAAGAGAGACCAAGGGAAACCATTGAAAGAACACTTCCTGAACTGATAGATTCCCGGACAGTCAATGAGAATCCTTTAATATAGCAATAGTTACAGGTGGAGAGCACATAACAGTTCTTTTTAAACTGACAAGAGACAGAAAACTAGCCAAAATGATGAAACAAAAACACTCTCCTCTAAAGAATTTCGAGGACGAAGTCACAGCTATAGAATTGGTCAAAACAGATATAAGCAATATAACTGAGCAACAATTTAGGACAATTGTCATAAAATTAACTGCTGGGCTTGCAAAAGGCATGGAAGACATCAGAGAAGGTTTGCTACAAAGACTATGCAGCTTATAAATAGTTCTGATCAATGAAAAAATGCTATAAATGAGGTGCATAATAAAATGGAGGCAACCACTGCACGAATTGAAGAGGCAGGGAAAAGAATAGGTGAATTAAAGACACAATGATAGAAAAAGAGGAAACTGAGAAAAAAGAGAGATGAATTTATTCAAGAACATGAAAGGAGAATTTGAGTACTGAGTGATACAATCAAAGGGAACAATATCTGTACCTTAGGAATTCCAGAAGAAGAAAGAGAGAAAGGGGCTAAAGGGATACTTGGAAAAATTATAGTCAAGAACTTCCCCAATCGGGGGAAGGAAACAGACACTGAAATCCAAGAGGCACAGAGAACCCCTCATACATAGTTTGATCAGTCTTCTGCATGATATATCAGAATGAAACTAGCAAAATACAAGGTTAAAAGAGAATTCTGAAAGCTGCTATGGATAAAAAGGCAAAGGAAAACCTATCAAAGTAGTTGCAGACCTATCTACTGAAAGTTGGCAGAACACACAAGAATGGCGGGATATCTTCAATGTGATAAGCAGGAAAAATATGCAGCCACGAATCCTTTATCCAGCAAGTCTGCCATTCAGAATAGAAGGAGTGATAAAGGTTTTCCCAAATAAACAACAATTGAAAGAATTCATTACTACTAAACCAGCCCTACCAGAAATCCTAAAAGGAACTCTGAGGGAAATGTTGCTAGGAACACAAGGTACCAGAGACACCACTACATGTATGAATCCTACAGAGAACACAATGACTCTAAACCCATATATTTCAATCCTAACACTGAATGTCAATGGACTAAATGCTCCAACCAAATGACTTAGGGTAGCAGAATGGATAAAAAAATAAAATCCATCTATTTACTGTCTACAAGAAATTCATTTAAAACCTGAGGACACCTTGAGATTGAATGTAACGGGATGGAGATGTGTTTATCTTGCGACTGGAAGTTAAAAGAAAGCCGGAGTAGCCATACTTACATCGAACAAACTGGACTTTAAAGGAAAGGCAGGAACAAGAGAAAAGGACATTATACAATAATTACAGGGTTTATCCATCAGGAACACATAACAATTATAAACATCTACACACTAAATTCAGAAGCACCCAAATACAGAAAGCATTTAATCACAAACAGAAATTGATAAGAATGTGCTAACTGAAGAGGAATTTAATACTCACTCCCCAAACAGAAATGGATAGATCAACTAGACAGAAAATCACTAAAGAAACAATGGACCTGAACAACACGTTGGACCAGATGGATCTGACAGAAATATTTAGAACTCTACATCCTGAGGCTATGGAATTCACTTTCTTCTCAAGGGTGCCTCGTACATTCTCCAATATAGTGCACAAACTGGGTCATAAATCAGCCTTCCATAAATGGAAGCAAATTGAGGTCATACCATGCACATTTTCAGATCCCAATGCTATGAAACTTGAAATCAATCACAGGAAAAAGTCTGGAAAGCCTCCAAAAACAGGGAGGTTAAAGAACACCCTTCTAAAGAACGATTGGGCCAATCAGGCAATTACAGAAGAAATTTAAAAATATATGAAAACAAATGAAAAGGAAAATACAACAAACCACACTCCTTGGGATCCAGCAAAGGCAGTCCTAAGAGGAAAGTTTATTGCAATTCAGGCCTATTTCAACAAACCAGAAAAAGTGCAAATACAAAAATCTAAGAGTGCACCTAAAGAAACTAGAAGGAGAGCAGCAAGAGCACCTCAAACCCAGCAGAAAAAGAGAAATAATAAAGATCAGGGCTGAAATACTAAATATAGAATCCAAAAAACAACAACAATTGAGCAGATCAATGAAACCAAGAGATGATTTTTTGAAAAAGTCAAATGGATAAACGTCTAACCAGATTTTCAAAAAGAAAAGAGAGATCACCCAAATAGACAAAATCACAAATGAAAATGGATCTATTACAACCAGTCCCTAGGAAATACAAGCAATTATCACAGAATGCTATGAAAAATTATATGCCAATAAACTGGACATCCTAGAAGAAGTGGACAAATTCTGAAACACACATGCATTAACAAAATCAAACGGGAAGGGATAGAAAATCTGAACTAACTCATAACCAGTGATGAAATGGAATCAGTTATCAAAAATCTCCCAAAGAATAAGAGCCCTGGGCCAGGTGGCTTCCATGGGGAATTCTACCAGACATTCATATCAGATAATACCCAATATTCACATAACACCCATTCTTCTGAAACTATTTGAAAAAATAGAAATAGAAGGAAAACTTCTGGACTCATCCTACAAAGCAAGCATCCCTTGATCCCAAACCAGACAGAGACCTACCAAAAAAAGAGAAGTGCAGGCCAATATCCTTGATGAATACAGATGCAAAAATATTCAACAAGATACTAGCAAATTGAGTTCAACAGCATATAAAAAGAATTATCCATCATTGTCAAACATGTTCAAGGGAGATTCATTCCAGGGTTACAGGACTGATTCAATATTTGCAAATCAATCAATATGATACATCACATGAACAAAAGAAAAGATTAAACCATGTAATCCAATTGACAAATGTAGATAAAGAATTTGAAAAATTATAGCATCCTTTCTTAATAAAAACCTTCAAGAAAGTAGGCATAGAAGGAACTTACTTACACATCATAAAAGCCAGTTAAGAAAAGCCCACAGCTAATATCATCCTCAATGGGGAAAAACTAAGAGCTTTCCCCCTGAGATCAGGAACATGACAGAGATGTCCACTCTCACCACCATTGTTTAACATAGTGCTGGAAGTACTAGCATTTGTAATCAGACAACAATCCGAAATAAACAGCATCAGAATTTGCGAGGATAAAGTCATTCTTTCACTTTTCACAGATGACATTATACTCTACATGGTAAACCTGACAGACACCACCAGAACCCTACTAGAACTAATCCATGAATTTAGCAAAGTCACAGGGGATAAAAACAACGTACAGAATCAGTTGCATTTCTATACACCAACAATGAAGCAACAGACAGAGGCAAGAAGAGACTGATTCCATTCATAATTGCATAAAAAATACAAAATACGTAGGAATAAACCAAACCATAGATATAAAAGATCTGTATGATGAAAACTATGCAAAACTTACAAAGAAAATTGAAGAAGACACCAAGAAATGGAAAACATTCCATGCTCATGGATAGGAAGAATAAACATTGTAAAAATGTCATTATTACCCAGAGCAATCTACACAGTCAATGCAATCCCAATCAAAATCAAACCAGCATTCTTCTTAAAGCCAGAACAAAAATCTCAAAATGTGTATGGAGCCACAGAAGACCCCAAATAGCCAAAAGAATATTGAAGAAGAAACCAAAACAGAAGACATCACAATTTCAGACATTAGTCTCTAACACAAAGCTGTCATCATCAAGACACTATGGTTATTGGCATAAAGACAGACATATAGACCAGTGGAATAGAATAGAGAGTCCAGAACTGGACCCACAACTGTATGGCCAATTAATCTTTGACAAAGCAGAAAAGGGTATCCAATGAAAAAAAAACAGCCTCTTTAACAGATGGTGCTGGGAGACCAAGACAGAACATGCAGAAGAGTAAAGCTAGACCACTTTCTTACACCATACACAAAAAGAAACTCAAAATGGCTGAAGGACCTGCATGTGAGACAGGAAACCATCAAAACCCTCTAGGAGAAAGTAGGAAACAACCTCCTTGACCTTAACCACAGCAATTTCTATCTTGACACATCCCAAAGGGCAGGAAATCAAGAGAAAAATGAACTATTGGAACGTCATCAACATGAAAAGCTTCTGCACTGCAAAGGAACCGTCAAGAAAAGTAATAGGCACCCCACAGAATGGGAAAAGAGTGTCGCAAATGACATAACAGATAAAGGGCTAGTATCCAAAATCTACAAGGAACGCACCCAAATTCCACACCCAAAAAACAAAGAATCCAGTGAAGAGCTGGGCAGAACACATGAATAGACACTTCCGCCAAAGAGGACATCCAGATGCCAACAGACACATGAGACGATGCTCAGCATCACTCATCATCAGGGAAATACATATCAAAACCCCACTGAGATACCAGCTCATGCCAGTCAGAGTGGCTAAAATGAACAGATCAGGTGACTATAGATGCTGGCGAGGGTGTGGAGAGATGGGCACCCTCCTACACTGTTGGTGGGAATGTAAACTGGTACAGCTGCTCTGGAAAACAGTGTGGAAGTCCCTCAAAGAAATTAATGATAGAACTCCCCTACGACCCAGCAATAGCACTACTAAGGATTTACCCAAGTGATACAGGAGTGCTGATGCATAAGGGTACATGTACCCCAATATTCATAGCAGCACATTCAACAATACTCAAATCATGGAAAGAGGCTAAGTGTCCATCAACTGATGAATGGACTAAGAAGATGTAATTTATATATACAGAGGAATACTACATGGCAATGAGAAAGGATGACATCTGGGCATTCGAAACATGTGGGGATGAGCACTGGGTGTTTGTACGGAAACCAACTTGACAATAAACTATAAAAAAACTAAATTGATTCTAAATTCTAGAATTTCACCTTTTTTAAAAAACATAAGATTAAACTTTAACTATACATACCATCTGCCCTTATAAAGTCCTAATCCTTATGCCTATTATCTCCAACGTCATTCTTCACTAACCAAGAAATCAGCAACTCATTGTCTTTTTTCCACAATCCTATAACAAAAAGTGGCATCTGGTTTGTCCTTCAGAATCTTCTCATTGAACATTTCCTACTTTTTGTTCAAAACTATGACATAAGACTGAACTAATGACAATCAGCCTACAATCACATTAACTGTAGAGGCTTTCATTCGGTATGTTGAAAATTAGTGTGGGCAATCACAGGTATGGCTGTCCCAGGCCTTAACACAGTAAACAGCTGTTGCTAGACTTTAATGAAATATTTGCTGTTAGCAGCATTTGCTATATTATTTAATAACTAGTGGAAATAGGAATTTTATATATAAATTTTATCCAATAATACAAATGCACACATAACATTATTGCTTTTCATATATAATACACATGCGTGCAAATACACAGGTAATAATTATATTCCATATAAGTTCCTGAATGTTAAATCTACATGTACACATGTAACACATGTATGCACTCACATATACAAATAATACTCATAGGCCCTAATAAATATATATACCTGCACATATAATAAAAAACAAGTAGATAATTATAATTTTAACAAGTAGTATAAAGTTTTTAACTGGGTATTTTTCAGATTGTCAAATCTTTCAGATAATTCACAAATTAAAAATGAAAGGCACAAAAAGACACGTTTTCCTGACACTTCAATATTAAATTTTGCAGCCCAAATATAAGAAAAATTTGGCTAGCACTTTGTACTTTTAGGGAATTATATAAGTAACATAACACGTCATTTCCATGACAAGGATTCAAATTTCATCATTAAATTTTCTTCCATTTCAATAGCTGGGGTTTTTTTTCAAAAATATTTTTAAGTGCATATAGATGAAGTGTTTTATTCTGTCAGTGTTCCATGGCACTTAAACTCCTGAACACCCTCATAGGAAGGATTTTTCCTAATTTTAAATAATGAGTTCTATAGTTTCGTCTAAGTTGTGAAAATACTGTTTTGTACCCATAAACATAGAACCTGGTCTTTGCCCTTTTATTAGTAACATTGTGACTTTCCAGTGCCCATCACTGTTAAAAACACACTTGGGTTTACAGAAGATCAGATGGCCTTTGCCCACCGAAATGGTTTACCACAACCAGGTTTACTACATCCCCATGGGGTATTGTGGTGGCAAATTCTGGGACAGCCACTAGATTCATACAATGAAGTTTAATTAATAAATCAGGCTTCCTAGACCTGATTCTTAATTCTAAGAACATGAACCATATGTTTACAATATAGGAATAATAAAAAGACATTAATTATTGCCATTAATTATTACCTAGAAGTTTAATGTTGATACAAGTCAATGAATACCCAAAACATAATTTCACCATGTCCAATGGGAGATAGGACTCAACAGTTTTTGAGAGATGGAATTTTGTGATATATATATAACTGGAACAACCCATTAAAATTATTCCTTAAATGATTAAGAATAATAATTTCATATACTATAAGTAACATGCATGTATATATGAGAATATATATACTATACATACAAGTTTAGACTGGAAGCTGCCATTTACTATTGACATTTTGAGGATTTTATTCACATCAATTTATTGGGAAGTTGATATTCTTGTTTAGTAGAGTTATGACAGTGTCATGGTTAATTTTATGTGTCAATTCAACAGGGCCCAAGGGTGCTAAGATATTGGGTCAAACATTATTGTGGGTGTTTTGTGAGGGTGGTTTTGAATAAGGTTAACACTTAGACTGAGGAAAGACTGGTAGACTAAAGCAGCTTGCTCTCCTCAGTGAGGGTGGGCCTCATCCAATCAGTTGATGGCCAAATCCTCTCTTAGGTAGGAGGGAATTCTTCCTGATGATCTTCAGACTGGGACACTGACTTTTTTCCTCCCTTTAGATTCAAACTGAAATGCTGACCCTTCCTGGGTCTCGAAGCTGCCACCTTCATACTAGAACTATGGCATTTAGCTCATGCCTCCCAGAATAGAGTGGACCCATCCATTCTCTTGGATCTCTAGTTGGCTATGAGATGTACTGGCTCTGTGATTATGTGAGCATTTTCCTTATAATTAACGGTACTAGAGTTCAGCTCCAGCAGGTCCAGGGTTCCCTGAAGGATGGATGGTGTTGGTGAAAAGGACAGATGAGAGAAACACAAGATTCTTTCTGATCAACAGGCATGCTTCTCTGCACTGACTGAGACTCAGCTTTATTTATGGTCAAATGTATGGGGAATAGCACATAAGTGGCATTTGCCTTAGACAGTGATTTCTGATGATAAAATTCTTTGATAGGTAACAATTTACCAGAACATAGATTTGTAGAAGATTCATGCATAATCTTTATCAATAGTGATTGATGTAAGGGATTTAATGCTAATCATATGGGCAGGAAAGTATCCTTAGCATTCAAATAGAAGACAATGTTTCTAACATAGCAAAGGCAAAAGTTAGTTCTTTGTGAGCAGGGGTCAATAGCCTGTTTACTTGAGAAGCATAAGAAAAACAGGATTCTCAGGAAATGCAATGGTTGCTTCCATAATCACAAAAGAAGAAGTTCCTATAATAAGTTCCTCCACAAGGTGCAATCAGCATGTATTAGGGCCAGAATAAGGGGACACGTCACTCCAGATACCAATCAACAAGGGGCCCTGTGGGGAAGGGGGTGTTGGTGCTCAGGCAAAAACAACTGAGTGGGTCATCATCTGATGGAAGGAGACCTTGAAAACCTGCCGTAACCTCACAAGGAGAATTCTCAACTTGTGAATTAGAATGGCTCCCGACAACAAATCCATTTAATCTTTTGAGGCATAATAGCATATACATGGAGTTTAACTTTGTATTATTCATTATCATCAGTATTTTGATATATTTCTGAATAGAGACTGATGTACCACTTCCCAATGTGAATTCGGTGACATTTATTGACATTTGACTTCATTTATATTTCTCTAAATATGTCTTCAAAGTTACCTTCTTTCATGCACTTTCTGGTGTACATTGGATATGAAAGCCGTGCCTCATTCATGATGTCATGGTGTAGGATTCAAATCTCATGTATTTTTTCAAGTATTGATGAAGGATCAAACTCTACTTGTAAGCACTGCAATTCTCTCTTCTCTTTCTCTCTTTCTATGCTGTAGGATAGCTATGGAATTGAGTAAGTTGTGAGTTCCAGCTACAGGTGGGACACATTCTTTACTTTGTAATGTGTCTCCTCAGGATAAAGTCTGCGATCTTGAATAGGGTTGAGCAGTCATACAGATTTAACTACATTCTTTACATTTTATGTTTTTTCTCCAGGATGAATTCTGTGATGTAGAATGAAGCTTCATCTCTAATTAACATGCTCTCCAAATTCTGTATATTTGCAACATCTTCCCTAGTATTCCTTCTCTGATCAGGAGTCAGGGTGTAGCCGTTCTTAGAAGTCTTGCCACATGCTGTTGTATTCAGTGGTTACTCTCTAGTATCAAGTTTCCAGTGTGAAGCAAGGGGTGAACAGTCCACAAAACTTTTCTCACATTCTTCCAATTTGGAAGAGTTGCTCCAGGATGAATTCTGTGATACTGAGTAAAGGCTGAAAAGTGATTAAAGACCTGACTGCATTTTTTTACATTGGGAAGGTTTTCATCTAGTGTGAATTCTGTGACGTCAAGTAAAGTGTAAAGGTCACATAAAGATCTAGCCATATGCTACCATTTGTAGGGTTTCGATCTAGTATGAACTCTGTGATGTTGAATAAGGTGAGTGTTGGATAAAGGCCTTGGCACGTTACTCACATTACTAACGTTTCTCTCCAGAATTGATTCTTTTATGTCCAATAAAATATGTGTGCTTGGTAAAGGTCTTGCCACATTCGTTACATTGGTAGGGTTTCTCTCTAGTATGAATTTGGTGATGTTTGTTAAGGCTTGAGTGCTGAGTAAAGGATTTGCGACATTCTTTGCATTGTTAAGGCTTCTCTCCAGCATGGATTCGGAGATGTTGGATAAGGTTTGCGTGGTGAGTGAAGGACTTGCCACATTCTTTGCATTGGTAAGGCTTCTCTCCAGTATGGATTCTGTGATGTTTGGTAAGGTTTGAGTGTTGGATAAAGGATTTGCCACATTCTTTGCATTGGTAAGGCTTCTCTCCAGTATGGATTTTGTAATGTTTGTTAAGGTCTGACTGATGAATAAAGGCCTTGCCACATTCTTTACATTGGTAAGGTTTCTCTCCAGTATGGATTCGGAGATGGTGGATAAGGCTTGCGT
>PJEM01018154.1:0-19659 GCA_004023845.1 Helogale parvula
CCCCAGTCCTGCCTCCTTGCTGTCTGATGGATGTGATCGCTTTCTTTTCTTCAGCCTCCGTGGAGCACCTGCACTTACCCCCCACGCCCCCCAGCAGCCACAGCAGTGACTCGGAGGGCAGCCTGAGCCCCAACCCGCGCCTGCACCCCTTCGGCCTGCCTCAGAGCCACAGCCCCGCCAGGGCCGCGCCTCGGGCCCCCTCCGCCCTGTCCAGCTCCCCTCTCCTCACCGCGCCTCACGTGAGTACTCCGGGGGCGTCTCTGGACACGGTCACCTTCCCCACAGTCACCCGGAGCTTCACCAGCGGGTGCCCTTCAAGGCCACTTGGGGTTTGTTCTTGTAAGATGGTGGTACCCATCTTCAACACTTTGGAAGACCTGCCTGTAAGCCGGCCATGCTAACACGTGCTTCCTTCCCTCTGCTCGCCCGGTGGTTGCTCATTTGCCTGTTTTCTCGGCTACGAGCACGGGGTGGACATGTTGAGCTGCCTTCCTCCTCAAAATCATGGCACAAATATCTACCGCCACTTTAGATGATCCTGTGGCCTATAAGAGGACATCACTTATTTTTCAAATACCACCTTTGATGAACTTAAATGTTTGTCTGAGATTAAACGTTTAGATGTCTAAAGCTCAAAAATAGAGCTTAACACTTTTTTGTGTGCGGTACAACTCTCTCTCTCTTTTTAATGTTTATGGGTTTTGAGAGAGAGAGAGAAACAGACAGGGTGTGTGCATGAGTTGGTGAAAGGCCAAGAGAGAGAGGGGGGGAGAGAGAGAGAGAGAGAGAGAGAGAGAGAGAGAGAGAGAGAGAGAGAGAGAGAGAGAGAGAATATCCCAAGTAGGCTCCATGCTCGGCGTGGAGCCCGACACAAGGCTCGAACCCACAAACTGTGAGATCATGACCTGAGTGAAAATCAAGAGTCAGAGGCTCAACAGATGGAGCCACCCAGGTGCCCCTGTGTGGTACGGTTCCTATTTTAGAGACTCAAGTTAGAAAGCACGAATAACCATTCATCCATAGAGTATATAAGGGCACCTTTTCCCAATAAAAATAGGGCTAGATACTAACTTTTTACTGTTCTGAAGAGTGCATTGATTTCTATGAAATCTGGAAAATTAGAAACTTACAATCAGCCTTATGGAATTTATATCACATTGCATTTGTATCACCGAGAACATTTGCATGGGATGAGATACTGAAAAGTTCTATAAGAACCATCTATAAATTAACATAGTTTTGAAAATTTAAATTGAGCGTGTCCCAGAAAGTTCTAGATCTGTGGCCACATTCGTTTCTCTCACCATTACCAAGAATGAGGGAATGAACTTTTTCCCACTCTGTCTTTACCAGCTTTAACTGAATTCCTCACGCCTTTGGTAACTAGAATAGCTTTCATCCTATATATCTGTTTGCCCTCCGACAATCAATCCATTCTACACGTTTCTGGAGGAAATCCTCCCAGTGTCACACCCCCAGAGCCTGTTGTGTTTCTCCATTAGCTCTTGGTATCAAGCCCTAATCCCTCTATTCTGTGCTAGGTGCCTTGACCCTTTGCTGCTTCAAGAACTTCTTATCCATTCCAGAGTAGCATCTTCATTCACTTTTCAAAATACTGCCTTTTGCTTGGAATGCCCTCCTCTCTCTCTGTAAATCATGCCCTTCCTTTCAGAAGGCATGACTCCAGTCTCATTTCCTACCTGAAGCCTTTCCTTATCACATAAGCTCAAAGAAGTGTCCCTTTCCCCAGACTTGGAATGCCCCTTGAGCCGCTCTGACAGTGTAACGTAACTGCCCCCACCCTTCCTTGGGTCCGCTCAGTCTCAGTCTTGAGCTCACATGTGGGCTCACACGCCATCGGCACTCAGCTCATTTGACCAGCTGTACACACATCGTGCCCTTATGATGAGCCACATGAGCTGAAGGAGATGAGCCACAGTCCTTACCTTCACTGATGGTGGACATTCCTGGCTCTCCTGAAGCCAGAGACTTCCACGGGGTGTGCCTGCAGGTGCCTTTCGGGCCCCTTAGCTGTGTGGAGAGCAACTTGCAAAACTGCATTTTCAGGAGAACAAAACTCTTTCACAAACAGAGCTCCACCTGAATCCTCCATCACTGCAAGGCTGCGAAATCTCGAGAGATGTAAGAGATGAACCCTGTAATTTTCCTTTTGAGGTTTTCACGAGTGTAGTCCTTTCTGGGAACTGATGGGTGGAGGTTTCTTTACCGCCTCCCCTGAATGGTAATCCTTGAGGTGTCATCGGTCACGTGACAGTGTTCTCCATGTTCACGTCCACTGCCAAGTCCTCACTTCTCACCGAAGTACGTGGGCATCTTCTCTCTCAGACGTTTGCATGTTTCTTCAGTGTGCCCAGTTGTTCTGCTCTGACCCTCTTCTGCCCCCTTGAACTTCACAGAAGCTTCAAGGATCAGGCCCACTAGTCCTGACGGAGGAGGAGAAGAGGACCCTGATCGCCGAGGGCTATCCCATCCCCACCAAACTGCCTTTAACAAAATCGGAGGAGAAGGCTCTGAAGAAAATTCGGAGGAAAATCAAGAACAAGGTGAGCCCTTCAAACCTAAGTGCTGCTCCTTTTTTTTTGTTTTTGTCTTTTAAGTTTATTTATTTATTTGAGAGAGAGAGAAGGGGAGAGGCAGAGAGGGAGAGAGAATCCCTCCCTTAAACCACAAACTGCAAGATCAGGACCCGAGCTGAAATCAAGAGTCGGAAGTTAACCAGCTGAGCCACCCAGGTGCCCCAAATCTAAGTGCTTCTATGAGCAGAGACTGTGACCAGAAGTGAGCCTGCGTGTCCCTGCTCCCCTTTTTAGGGACCAACTAGGGCCTGTCCCGTGGAGGGGGACAGGACTCAGCCCTGCCTCACCCCTCCCTGGGGAGCAGGAGCACAGTCACCATTCACCTCTATGTTCTTCCGGCCCCTCCACCCATCCTCTGGGTCCGTGGGTCACAGATTGGTGTATGTGCTTCTGGGGGTCACAGGAGGCCATTCAGGGGTGAGAGGAAAGTCTTAGATTTTCCATTCATTTTTTTAAAAATCTCAGCCTTTTAAGTTTCTGTTTTATGATTTACACAATATTTTCCTCTTGGAGGCACATATATAATTTATAAATAAACGTAAATACATTATGGGTGTTTGTTTAATTTCTTTCTTTCCTGGGTTTTTGATTGAAAACCTCTGCAGTCCGCTGTTCTGGAGTCTCCTAGTCCTAAGCCCCTACAGGTGAGGCCCAGGGGCATGAGTAGGGCACAGGCAGGGCAGGAGGGAGGAGGCAAAGAAAGGAAGAAAGGAAGAGTTGTGTTATGTCCCTTGGTCCACGTGCAGAGCCAATGGCGGTGGGGGGGGGGGGGGGGGGGGGGGGGGGGTCATGTATGACCAAGCCCAACGCTCTTAGTTTCTAAGAGAAACTGTTATAGTCGAACCAACTAAGGCTCACCGAGTTGAAGTCATTTACCCCAAGACCATACAAATGGTCTGTGAGCCACGTGTTCTGCTCTGACTCAGGCCCGCATACTGCCCGCTCGGGGCCTAGTTTGGTGAGAACACGGGCTGGTGGAAACCAGGGTGGTCAGAAGAGGTGGTTCACAGATGAGCCAGCGGGCTGAATGAACGCAGAGTGGCTACAGCAGCGAGCAGGACTCTGGTGACACCTGTGCTCACGGACTCCTCTCCTCCCTTTACACAGAACGGACTTACTAAGACAGCAGGAAGTGAATCCTTTTTCTTCTCCCTTATATCTTAGATTTCCGCCCAGGAAAGTAGGAGAAAGAAGAAAGAGTACATGGACAGCTTGGAGAAAAAGTAAGCCTCCTGCCGAACTGGGGGTGTTTATTGGTGATATACACGGGGAGACGGGAGTGTGCAAAGCATGGGGTTTCCACGAGAAGCCAAGTTCATTCTGGCCCGCCCCCCGCCCCCTCCCGCTCAGGCCCCTTGGTTCATCAGCTGTGTACTGCCTGCCACCTAGTGGTTTCTCCAGGGCAAACTTTAGAAGTTTGGCTGGAAGTAAAAAGTAACCCCGTCTTAGTAGGCATTTGTGCCTCACCATTCTAACCAAAGTCCCTTAAGTCCTTGAAGGCTTCGTTGCAAACAAGTGTAAGTGTTAACATTTGCTCACGTTTCTGGAACATTCCATGGAGGAGAAACACCGTTTCAGTGGAAAGGGACAGTGCTAATTAATCAGTTCCTTTGGCCACTTCTGTCACACCACAGAGACACACACAGGCAGGGCAGCAGGCTGGGCTGGCGTTCTTTATTTTCTGTCCACCATAATTCATGCTACAGGCTGGTGACGTCTCACAAAAACACCTGACGGCATCTTTGGTCTTCCAAGTAGCTCAAGATATCAGGAGGGCTATTAGGAAAACAGCAACTTTGTATTAGCCTTTGATGTAGGCTTGAAACACAACTTTGTTGTTGTTTCTTTTTAACTTTTCTTTTTATTTATTTATTTTTTTTGAATATAACACAATTTATTTTTTGTAACATATGCAATTATTTTCCATCATTTACAATACAGTGGTTACAATGACACTCCAAACAGAAAGGCAAAGTAAAAAATCAAAGCCCCAACTTCCGTTTCATGTAATTAGACTTATACAGAAATTAGAAGGTTAAGTAACAACTAGTTAATCACCTAATTTCACAGCGATCTGAAGTGGCGATCGTTATATAGCAGCTTATCTATGATACATTCAGGATACATGATACAATTTATTACTTGCCCATAAGCTAAAACACAGCCTGCTTAATACCTTTCCTTAAATTCCACCTCTATACTACAGTACACTTGAGGTCCATGCAGAAAGTAGCGACCTTTTATGTAGGAAATGGATGACCAAGTCTTTGGTGTTGAAGCACAACTTTGTATTAGCCTTAGCAATAGTTCTCCAGCTGACGAACACCTATCATTTTAAGATGCAAATGAGGCCCCTGACCCGGAAAGGAATCTTCCCGTGTCTGGGGAAAGGAGGGGATTCTTGGCTGGTTCTTAAAGTTCCTGCTGGAAGTTAGTGTCTCTCGGTCCTCGTCTAGGTATTGGTAGTTTGGTATTAAGTAGTTCCGTTCTGTTCCAGTATTTTCCATGGGCATCCCGGTTACGGTGGTCTTTACTGCCTCTTTGCGGCGTGCATGTGGTCTTGCGCCTGGATTCCTTGCCTTGAGGCGCTGGGTTTTTGTCCCAAACGCCTGGGCTTCCTGTCAGCCCTCCGTGCCCTTGTAGTGGAGGGGGATGGATGACAGGTGTCGAGAGCAGTAGGGACGAGGCGAGAGGAAGCAAGGCTGGAACACTCCAGAAGGGGTTACATTTTATTCATTTCCGTTAGTGAGGCACTTGCTACGGATCTCCTTCCCTTCCCTCCCCTCCCCTCCCCTTCCCTGTTTCTTTTGTCTTCTCATCCTCTTCCCAACTCAGGCTGGCCGGGCTCTCTCCCTCACACCCCTAGAGTAGCTGATGCCCACACCGCCTCCTCTGATCCCCAGCTGCCGCCACCCTAGCTCCTGACCTCACACTTGCTCGACTGACACCACTAACTGCCTTCTCTCTCTCTCCTCCGCAGGGTGGAGTCTTGTTCGACTGAGAACTTGGAGCTTCGGAAGAAGGTCGAGGTTCTGGAGAACACCAACAGGTGAGTGTGGCTGGCATAAGGGGCTCTCCAGACGGCCTAATGGCAGCGGTGGGAAGAGGGGCAGAGCAGGAGGGAAGCGGAGGAGAGCACCTGCAGGTGGAGTTGTGTCAGGTGTGCGGGACGGCCATGCTCCACCTTCCCATTCCCACCACACACGTGCGCTTACACACACACACACACGCGCGCGCGTTCTTTACTTCTCCTAACATACATGGGATTGGTGAAGAGGCCGCTTCTGACCGGGTTCCGAGGAGGGGCCTAGGGAGGAAGGTTGGAGGAGAACAAGGTTTGATAAGTCTGATTCTTCTAAAAATGACATTACACGTTAGAGGCGGCCAGGGAGGGGCTGGCAACTTCATCGTCATTCAGTCTGAATACAAATGGTGTTTATTAGTGAAAAAAAGAGACAACCACGTTTGTCTTTTTAATTACTGATTATAAAAATTCATTCATTACATTTCAAACCCATTTTAGTTATTTTAAGTTTTCTAATTTATTTTGAGAGAGAGAGAGTGCCCACGCAGTGGGGAGGGCCAGAAAGGGAGAGAGAGAATCCCAATCAGGCTCTGTGCTGTCAGCACAGAGCCTGACCTGGGCCTTGATCTCGTGAACCGTGGGGGACGTGATGAGCCAAAATCGAGTTAGAGGCTTAACCAGCTGAGCCACCCAGGTGCCCCTCCAACCCATTTTTAAAAGTAGCCACAGGACAGAATGACTTAACACGTTCTTCTAGCACTTTCTTGCCAGGTAGTCTTTTCAGTGCGTCATAGATATTAACTCATTTAACCTTCCAACAGCCCTATGAGGTGGCCCTATTAATATCCCTGTCATATAGAGAAGATCACTGAGACTCAGAATGGTTAAGTCACCGGCCCAAGGTCACACAGTAAATGGGAGCGATGCATTTAACAGCAGTCAGTCTGGCTCTGGAGCCTAATATAGGAGAAGCATGTTCAGCATTATCCTGGGTCATATGCAAGAGGCAGGGGTTGAGGTGTGGGTTAGGGTTGGGGAGTTTAATCCAGAATGCGTGTGTTTGTGTGTGTACACGGCGCCGACTCATGCTTTGAGAATTAAAGTGTTCGTTAGTCAAGGGATCTTGTTGCACTTAGTTGTTATATTCAATCCAAGCAGAGAAAAATAGACTTTTAGGTAAGAAAAATATTATTTAATCATTTTAAGGCTTAGCCTAAATGCCTCATAACGATTTTGCAGTTCTTCAGGGATCAGGTGGTATCTGTTAGCGCATCATTTGATGATAACGTTAAATACGGCTCCCGCCTTCATGGTTTGACGCTTGGACAGCGGCTTATTTGCTCAGAGGTTAAAACTACCGTCATTGGGAACATCGGACATCGGAACCCCACTGGGCTGTGCTCTGCATTTCTGGGAATGTGTGCTCATATAGCAGCTCAAGGGCAGTCACCTCGAATGCCCTGTAGACAGATGGCAGAAGTCAGTAAATGTCACCAGCTCCGTGTGCTATTACCTTGATTCCCTCGAGGCAAAGGGAGACGGTGTCCAGTACCACTTGAGGATTCTGGTTTCATGGTGGCCTTTGACCTTTAGTCTCCCGAGCCTTCACCCCTTCTTATCTCCACCTTCACCCCTGCCAACAGCGGATCTCAGTCCTAGACCCCCACCAGAGTCCGCATCCATCTTGTTAACATCTTGAACAGGTGGTATGCCTAGGCCCGCCCTGGCACTTGCTGCTGCAGAAGCCCCAGGTTCATGAGTGGGACAAATCCACGCCACAAACTGGTGAAAAGGGAAAGAGGAACTTATCCAAGATCACCTTGGACTTCGTCCAGGTGCCTCCTGGTCTAGGGGCTCCGCGTGCCAGGTCTCCTCACAACCACAAGGGGGCAGCAGAGGTGCACTGTGAGCTGTGCTGGGGAGCCGCGTGCTTCTGATCAGGGCTCCATTGTCCCCTTTTCCTGGGAAAGGGCTCTCTGCCCTGTCCAGGCTGACCCTCCTGTACCATCCTTTAGAACTTAACCCCCCCCCCCCACACACACACGTGATATATTCCCACTTTAGAAAAAATCAGGAACTACAGTTAAAAAAGAAAAAAATTGCAGTCTGTTCACCCAGAGATATGTTGATATTTTGTGATATTTTATGTGTACGTATTTATACGTATATGCATCCTATCTTGTTAAGAAACTTTTTCCATTTGGCAGAATACACTGGACACATTTTCATATCAGGAAATATATTTCATATCAGGAAATCCTTATTTCTGTCAGATTTTGATAAAGAGCCATCATGTAAGGAACATTGACATAAGGCACTTTGGATTCTGTGTGACAACAATCTGTGTTTTGCCAATTATTTTTATCTTTTTAAATAATGGTCGTAGCAATTTTAATCGGATGTTAGTTATTATAGAATACGGGTTATGGGAACCTATGATATACTTGAGTTTGGGGTCAGCATATCTCCTGTTCGTCAGTGAGGAGAACCATGATGATTTTCCTCATTTCTTCTTTACTAACTGTGTGGAGATGTTTTCCGGTCATTTACTGGACTCTCCACTGAAAGAAAGCAGCCTACGTCGTGATATCGGTGCCCTGCTCTGTCCCTCGACTGCCCTGTGTGGTCTCCGTCTTCAGAACTGACTTCTGGTGGATGACCCTTCTCTTGTGGTCGTGGCTGACACTTGGCTAATTTAAGTCTTCCACAGATTATCTTTTAAAAAGATTAAAAAAAATTTTTTTAACATTTATTTATTTTTGAGAGACAGATCATGAGCAGGGGAGGGGCAGAGAGAGAGGGACACACAGAATGTGAAGCAGGCTCCAGGCTCTGAGCTGTCAGCACAGAGCCTGATGCGGGGCTCGAACCCACGAACTGTGAGATCATGACCTGGGCTGAAGTCGGACGCTCAACCGACTGAGCCACCCAGATGCCCCTAAAAAAATCTTTAATGTTTATTTATTTTTGAGAGAGAGAGACAGACAGAGTGCAAGCAGGGAAGGGGCAGAGAAAGAAGGAGACACAGAATCCAAAGCAGGCTCCAGGCTCTGAGCTGTCAGCACAGAGCCTGATGCGAGGCTTGAACTCGCGAACCACGAGATCATGACATGAGCCGAAGTCGGACACTGAACCCACTGAGCCACCCAGGTGCCCCTTCCCACAGATGACCTTGTCGTGGGTCTTAGCCTGAGAGGCCAAGAAATAAAGGTAGTGCTGCTCTTGTTGAGACGGGGAAGGCAGGTCTGCATTCCCTCCAGCTTCTTCCCCCGTCTGTCTGTTCCCTGCCAAGGGCCTGACCTTGCTCAGAGGACACCGCACGAATCACATGGACTTTAATGTAAACCCCACCAATCCCCTGCCCACACCAGTCATAAGGAGTTGGTGTTTGGGGCGTGGGGCAAGGGGAGACTTTCGGTGCCATAACACTGCCTAAGTGACCCAGTGTTTGAACTAAGTACAGGGCTGGCCCTAACGAACACACACCTGTGTTTGTGTTCCTGGCCGTGCATCTCGTCTTATTATCCTTTGGAGCGAGCTGGACAGGTGGCACAGCTCTACATGGACGGGTCCTGGGTCACCAGGGTAGGGCAGGAGACCTTGGGTACTATTGTCTCCCCTGGCAGGACACGGCAGGAAAGGTGACTGGGTACTTCCTCTTTGACTGGATAAAAAGAAGTTTATCTTTACACTTTGCTACTTCTGTGTCACACCCCACAAGGGACTTGTGCATCTCTCTGGATAAAAGTGAGAGCCCAGATTATGAGTCAATCCTGAATCTTCCCGTTTACTCAGCAGCAGCTACCCACCACATTGCCCGCTTCCAGGTGCAGAGACCCTTTTATCTGAGCCCGGGAAGCTCGAAGAGCATAAAGACAGGAGCAAAAATGAAGAGGTGCTCTTCACACGTCTGCAGCCTTGCCGGGGAGGCTCTCAGGGCAGAGCCACGCAGTGTGACAGCACCTTCACACTTGCTCTGCTGAGGTGATCGACTAATTGCGTGCCATCAGGAAATGTGTGAGATGAGAGAGAGACTGTTTCCCAGGGGGCCCGGCTTCCTGCGCTCAGTCAGGACATACGGTTTCATTTGCCAAGTCCGGCGAGGCCCGGGTGCGCGGCTGCTGGTGAGCATGCTGGCGGTCCTGTGCTCGTGATCCGCCCTTGGAAGCCACAGGCTCTCCGGACCGCCCTGCCAGTGTCCCATTCAGAGAAATCCTGCGCAGGTGACACACACAAACTGCCCAGCCCAGCGGTTTTAGGCATCGGTGGGACAGTTTACGCCTCTCATTTTGTATTTGGCTCTGTTGCCTCTGGAGGGCCGTGAGCCCCAGGTCCCCTCCTCTGCCCTCATGTGGGGGGCGGTCGGAGCTTAGGGTCAAATTGCACATTAGCAGAGCCCATCTAATGTGACTCATAGTCACATCATTTTATAGAAGGGGAAACTGAAGCCCAGTGACGTTCAGGTCATTCAAAACATCTAGAGGTAGACATGGGGGGACTAGACCTCAGCCATTTAATTTTTAAATTGGTGCACACTCTGATTTTTCTTGTGTTGCACCCCTTTGTCTTTCAAGGACCACTGCCTTTCCTAGTGCGGGGCTACCTTTACCTAAAGAAGAGGGCCTTTCTTTGGGCCTGTGTTTTTGAGGATCCCACTCTGGCCACCTCTAGCCACACATCTCTCCATTGAAAGTGTCATCACCAGCAGGACCAGGGCGATGCCGCCACCTGAAACTCTCACCCTGCCCCTTCAGACCCTCTCCTGGTACCTAGGATTCTGGAATTCCCTGCCCAAGGGCCTTGGTCCATCTCCAGGGCCTGCATGGATCTCTACCTCAAGTCTGTTCTCTAAAGGGTAGACCGGGCCACCCCTGGAGCTGATAGAGCGTGTAAGGAGTTTGAACCTTGGCTGGTGTCTACCTGAAGTCCTCCAGGGTCTGTGAGGGCCTCTCAGCTCTAATTCTGTCCATCCAGCTCCTCTTTCCTTGTTCTTTTTTTTTTTTAATGGTTATTTATTTTTGAGAGAGAGAGAGAGAGTACGAGCAAGAGCAAGGGAGGAACAGAGAGAGAGGGAGACACAGAGAGAGAGGGAGACAGAGAACCTGAAACAGGCTCCAGGCTCTGAGCTGTTAGCACAAAGCCAGACACGGGGCTCAAACCCATAAACCAGGAGACCATAATCTGAGCCGAAGTCAGATGCTTAACTGACTGAGCCACCCAGGCGCCCCTCTTGTTGTTTGAATCTGTCTACAGCTCCTGGTAAGGTCTTTCCCGTCAGTGCACTGAGCTTGCCCGGCGTTCTGCCTCTCCTCATTGGCTTACTTAGCCCACACAGCTGTGCCTATTTATACCACACACTGTTACCCTCTTCCCTGGGTTCACCTTTTCTCTGTCCACTGACTGTAACTACAGACCCCACCCACTTCCGTACACATGGAGGCCAGCAGAATACTGGTGAATGACACCACTTACCCTCCACAGACCTTGATCTTGTTTTAATTCACTTTAAATGACTTTATTGGTCATTTCTCCACTGTCTGTAACGTCTGGTTGTGTTAAGAGAATAAGCCTTCTTTTCAGGTGAAAATATTTGAAACTTCAGGAGATCGTTGGGTACCGGACAAAGTTCCCCAGGGAGACGGGAAGGGCATTTTAGTACAATTTTGTGGTAAAATTAGCCATTCCACAGCCCCAGAAAACATTCTAGAGCTCTCTTGTTCTCGCTCCTCGGCAAGTAGGTAATAGAATGTTTCAGAAGTGTCCTCTGATCCCTGCAAAACAAACCCTTTGTGATCCAGCAATTGCACAGAAAGGGGAAGGAGAGATTCATCCCTCCCCGGCCTCCCCCATGTAGGCCAAAGCCCCACGAACAGCCCTCAAAGCTCAAGTAAGAGATCATAAAGAAATATGTATTCAGAGGTTAGGGTTTTAGCACAGTGCGACTGTCGTTTATTTGTATGTGTTACACTGTAGTATTTGGAAGTCTTGAAGACGGTTCAGGAGTCTCCTTGAGCACTGTTGTACAGCATGTGGGACTCAGAATTGTATTCCACTGTATCCACACACACACCCCCCACACACACTCCGGGACTTTGAGGTAAATGTTTTAGCTTTTGGACACCGTCCTCCTAACCCTCAGAAATTTAGAGACATTAGCTCTCAAAGACTGGGGTGTGGGTGGGGAAGAGAGCGATTCACGTAGGATTTTTCTTTTGTTTTTCATTATGTATTTAATTTTTTTATTGGTCAAATCACTTGTTTTTTTTATGTTTAATATAATTTATTGTCAAATTGGCTTCCATACAACACCCAGTGCTCATTCCAACAAGTGTCCTCCTTCCTGCCCATCACCCATTTCCCCCTCTCCCCCTCCCCCAATCCACCCTCAGTTTGTTGACTGTATTTGTCTTTTATGGTTTGCTTCCCTTCCTCAGTGTTTTTTAACTATTTTTTCTCCTTCCCCTCCCCGATGGTCTTCTGTTAAGTTTCTGAAGATCCACATATGAGTGAAAGTATAATACCTTCCATGTCCATCCACGTTGCTGCAGTTGGCATGATTTCATTCCTTCTCATTGCCATGTAGTACTCCATTGTATATATAAACCACATCTGATCCATTCATCAGTTGGTGGACATTTAGGCTCTTTCCATGATCTGGCTATTGTAGAAAGTGCTGCTGTGAACATTGGGGTACATGTGCCTCTATGCACTAGCACTCCTGTATCCCTTGGGTAGATCCCCAGCTGTGCTACTGCTGGGTCATGGGGTCGTTAAATTTTAATTTTTTGAGGAACCTCCACACCGGTTTCCAGAGTGGCTGCACCAGTTTGCATTCTCAGGTGGGATTTTTTTTCAGAAGCACATGGATGCTTAGCTCTCCCATCATGAAGCCATCTGATATCCACCCATATATAATTATTTTGTGTCTGCACACATGCAAAGTAATTATTTATGGGCGAATACAGACGTGTGTGAATGGTATACGTGTGCATATGTGACCATTTTGCATTTTATGTAGTAACCCAGACCCATCACAGGAACAGAATACATCGTATGCGTAACGAGTACGAATGCCTCACACATGAATGCGCATTTACTCTGTGTGATATCCTCCGATACCATGTGTTCTGTTTGATTGTTTCCTGAAAAAACGCGGCAGTGACCACCCACGCATGGCTCATGATTTGGGATTTGGATGGTCCTACTCTGTTAGTTCTAGAAGGATGTGAAAAAAGTTCTTGCATCTCTACAGGCTTATCCAGAGAATGGTGTAGACGCACGCACGTGTGTGTACACACACACACACGCCATAGCCCCGTTGGTTCCATATCTCAGTACGGTGTGTTATGGGATATGATGGAAAGTACGTCTGCTATGGAGAGGTCCTGGTTTGCAGCTTCTGGCGCAGGAAGTACTGGGGAACGACCAGGTTATTCTTTTTCCTGGGTTCTGGTGTCTCACTCTGGTGAGACATTCGGCAACTGAATGTTCAAAGCATAACGTGTGATACCTATATGATCATTCTCTCCTCCTTGCCCTGTCTCTCATAAGTAAAGGAAACTGGAGAATACAAAATCAAATGAAATACAGAGAAAACACATGAGGCAGTCGATGTATTTCCCGTTTTGTAAGAGTATGTCTTGCATTCCTGGCCACTTTCGAATGTTTTGCCCAGTTTCCCTTGGTATGCCTCCCAAGATACAGGGTGATGCTTTATTTTGGGCAAGGCTGGCAGCTGCCTTCGACTGCTCGCTTGCAAAGGACTGTATGAGGACAGCCACTCAGTTTATTTTTATATCTCACCACAGGACAAAATCCACATTTTCTTTTTTTCTTTCTTTAAAAAAATTTTTTTAATGTTTATTTATCTTTCAAGGAGAGAGAGACAGAGAATGGGCAGGGGAGGAGCATAGAGAGAGAAGGAGACACAGAATCTGAAGACAGGCTCCAGGCTCTGAGCTGTTAGCACAGCGCCCGACGTGGGGCTCGAACTCACAAACTGTGAGATCATGACCTGAGCTGAAGTCGGATGCTTAACTGCCTGAGCCACCCAGGCGCCCCCAAGTCCACATTTTCAGTCAGGAGTTGGACACTCCCAATTTAACAAATTGTGAAAAATCTCCTGGCCCAGATAAATGTTTGCTAAGAGTACTCCTTTCTCTAAATTGAGACCTGGCTCCCCAAAGCCTGAGAATTCATTAAGCCATAATTAGCCACGGTCACTGATGATTTAAAATACAGTAATAAAGGAAAAATTGATGCTGAGCTTTGAATGCACTGTCGGGTCTGTCCTAGGGTTAGCTTTTTAGAGCTTTGGTTTTAAAATAATTCTTCCATTTCATCTGATAGCCGCCTTTTCTTCTGCCGGCTTTTCATACAAGCAGGCCAACAGCTGTCCCCACTCCCAGTCCTGCGGGCCGCGGCATCTGTCCCTGTGGCATCAGGGAGAATCCCACGTCATCTCAGACTACTGTTTCGGCTGAGAGGCCTCAAGCTTCCCTGTAAAGAGGGCAGGCCTCATCTGTCATCGGCGGCAAGAAACAGCAAGCGTATTGGCTTCAAGAAGTACAGAGTATTCCAGGACGGGGGATTCTTTCGTTATTTTGGTAGCTGATGAGGTCAAAGGAATTCACTTTGATTAACTGCCAAAACCCAGGACTGGAATAACTTGATTAAAGGGATGCAGCCAGGGGCCCCTGGGTGGCTCAGTCAGTTGAGCGTCCGACTTCGGCTCAGGTCATGATCTCATGGTTCGTGGGTTCGAGCCCTACGTCAGGCTCTGTGCTGACAGCTCAGAGCCTGGAGCCTGTCTTCAGATTCTGTATCTCCCCTGCTCATGCTGTCTTTGTCTCTCAAAAAATAAATAAAAAACATTAAAAAAATTTATTAGAAAAACACAAACGTATGCAGCAGTAGTACCAAGATCTAAACTCAGCCAGTCTCCTGTCCCCGTGCACATGCCCCAGCTTAGTGATCCCTAAGCCGTCACAGCAGCTCTGTCAGGGGCTCACAGAGGGACAGGTCTTGTAGTTTCCACTTTCCTAAACAAAGCCCAGGCTTCACTTCCAGACCCCTGATGTGGGGCAGGGATCGCCCGCCATCCTTTTTTCTGTCCCTTGGCATTTTACCTTTGTTCTGTCTGGAGATGTGCCATGAAATGTTCACTTGCCCTATTGTTTCATTTGTATCAATATCATGAAGCTTTGTTAGTATGTATCTCATTGCCATCCGACTGATTTTTCCTGGGGCTCTTCCATCTGTGGCTTGGTCCCTGTGGATAGTAACCTTTTCTTATCTAATGGTGGACATATCTCTTTGCGGGGCTGTTGTTGATATGATATTAATGTCACTGGGTTTGAGAAAAATCTACTTAGCCAAGAAGTATTTTGGTTACAGATTTTACTAATAACAGACTAGGGTAGCTGTGTTGCAGTGAATCAGAACATACTTGAACTACAGCCTCAGGCTTCAGTTTACATATTAGGTCTTCAGCTTAACGAGTTGACGAGTTACATGTCTTTCAGACAGTTATTTCGTATCTCTAGATATGGAGTTCCTAGAACTTAATCAGTGACTTCTCAGTCACTGCTAATTTCCTTTCCTCATGACAAAAATGAGTGTTTCTTTTGTACGAATGCATATCTATAAACCTCACGGACTTGATGGGATCATAGAAATCTGTGTAGGTTTGGGGACGGGTGAGCTAAATCTCTTTCCTTGGGTGAAGTCACTTGAAGTTGCTGATTGATGGGCGTGAGAGTGTGATCATTTCTACCACCAGTTCTGTTCACCTCCACTGCTCCAGCAGCAAATAGCACATTATCAATCACTGTTCCTTTCCACTGAAATTTCAAGCTAAAAAACCCCAAAAATCTATTTTAAAACTACATGTTTGTTCACCGTAAAGAGTTGGATTATAAACTGTTAGAAATCAGGGACCATTAAACAACTAATTTTTATTTGCAGTGGATTCAGAATATAATTATCTTGAGTTTTGAGATCTGCTGCTGAGTGCCAAGTAAAACCGTGTACACACCTGGCGAATGTGAAGCCTTCCGTGGTCACCCAACCAGACTTGCCCTTCTTCCAAGCTTGTAGCAGTTTGCCCCTGTCGCTGGGGCCATCAACCTGAGACTAAGAAATTCTACCATTGGTGTTTGGGCGTGCCTGGTCTGTTAGAGCTCTGTGTTCAGGGGACACCACGAAGCCTCCTGGGAGACTCTTTATCCTAGTGAGATGGTACCAGGCCCAGCCATCTCAACTGGAAATCTGAAGGGAGGAATGATTCTGAGTAATTTGTGGAATTAGTTTTCTTGGTGTTTTGTGCTCCAAGGCCTAGGCAAGGAGCAGGACACGGGCAGGGAGGGAGTGTGGGATGGTTGTGGGTGAATAGATGGTTGGTAAAAGATGGAAATGGTTTCACTTTAAAATCACCTTGACACTTGGGAGCAAGAGGAACTGGGTCTGGAAACATCTGGAGTGCTGCTGTCTAGCTAAAGCCTAGAGGAGGAAAGGCACAGAGCACAGCTGAACTTGAGCGCCTCAGGCAGCAGGCCTGTGGGAGTGAAGTGCCTTCCGCCCCCACACCCCCCACCGAGTGGCAGCCAGCACTTCAAGACGTGGTTCTGGTTCGTCAGCAGGAAGCCAGGAGGCCCCTTTGTATAGTTGAGCAGGCAACAAAAACATTAATCCGGGACCACAGGAGGAGGCCAGAATATGAGAGAAAAGGGTTTGTGTCCTCCAGTCAAATACAGGTTTTATTTGTGGGCTCACTTATGTATCCTGCCCCAGGAATCCCAAAATAGCAGGGAGAACCCAGTGAGGGCTTTGGGGCCAGCATCACAGATGGTGGCCAGTAAAATGTAAGCTCCCACCAGCAACGTCTCGGCTCTTTGAGAATGAAACTGATCTGGCAAGTGGGTCTGCACCAGGTCACTTAGCGCCCGGCTTTGGGAGAGGCAGCTATGCTGGTGGAGAAGGATGGAGAGCTCTGGGCACCTGGGTGCTCAGTGGGTTAAGCATCTGACACTTGACTTTGGTTCAGGTCATGGTTTTACAGTTTGCGAGTTCGAGCTCTGCATGGGGCTCTGCGCTGACAGCGTGGAACCTGCTTGGGATTCTCGCTCTCCTTCTATATCTGCCCCTCTACATCCCCCCAAAATAAATAAATAAACTTTAATAAAAATAATAAAAGAATGGAGTGCTCTTAAGAAGTGCTGG
This sequence comes from Helogale parvula, assembly GCA_004023845.1. Classification (NCBI taxonomy): domain Eukaryota; kingdom Metazoa; phylum Chordata; class Mammalia; order Carnivora; family Herpestidae; genus Helogale; species Helogale parvula. The sequence continues at coordinate 16,843 of PJEM01018154.1, forward strand.
CTAAAAGAACAAATTTGATGAGGAAAAAACTCGCTGCATTATATGATCATTTAGTTGCAAACTCTTACTTATTTTCCCCTTTCTGTCTCAGCTTCATCGAGGCACAGTTGACAAAACTAAAATATTTAAAGTACGTGATGATTAGATACGCGTTCATTGCAGAGTATCCCTCACATCGCGTTAATGAACACATCCGTCACCTCACATATCTACCTTTTGTTTTTTGTTTTTAATTTTTTCTTAAGTGCATTTAAGTTCAATTCTCTTAGCAAATTTCAATGATCCAATACAGTGTTATAGATTATAATCATCATGTTGTATGTTAGATCCGCACACCTTCTCCATCTTACAGCTGAAAGTTTGTACCCTTTTACCAGCCTCTCCCCAATTCCCTCAACCCCCAACTGTTGGCCACTAGTTTTCTGCTGCTTCTAAGTTCAACTTTAAAATTATTTTTTCTTTTCTAGGGTTCCGTGTATAAGTAATACCATGCGGTATTTTTCTTTCTCTGTGTGGTTTATTTCACATAGTGTAATACCCTCCAGGTTTATCTTCCATATTGTCACAAATGACAGGCTCTCGTTAAGTAGGATTTAAAATAACCATACTATTAGTATTTATAAGCCTTGAGTAACATACAGAACACTTTTATTAATTTTTTTTATTTTTTAACATTTATTTATACTTGAAAGACAGAGAGAGAAAGAGCACGAGCAGGGGAGGGGCAGACAGAGAGAGAGGGAGAGAGTGAGGGAGACACAGAATCTGAAGCAGGCTCCAGGCTCTGAGCTGTCAGCACAGAGCTGGATGCTGGGCTCGAACCCACGAACCGTGAGATCACAGCCTGAGATGATGTTAGACGCTTAACCCATTGAGCCACCCAGGCAACCCGAGAACACTTTTAAAGAACGTGTTGCCTGAATATAATAAACCAGATCCAAACGACACATGATTATACTTCTAGATAACCATAAAACAAAAAATGTCCAACAATGAGCTAAAGGGATCTCCATCTTAATAGAATTTAAATTAATGATATCGATGAGGCGCCTGGATGGCTCAGTCAGTTAAGTGTCCTACTCTTGATCTGGGCTCAGGTCGGGCCCAAGTTGGGCTCCACACCAGTTGTAGAAGCTGCTTAACATTCCGTCACTGTCTTCCTCCCTCTCTCTCCCTGCCCTCCCCCTGCTTGTGCTCTCTTTCAAAAATAAATAAAGGAATATATGTAAAACAAAATTAATTAATGATATTGATTCCTGGGATGAATGATTTTGTTTTATCTGGCTTAAAGTCACTAGGACCACACAGGTTTTTTGAGTTCAGAAGTCCTCTGCCTCATGGGCCATGGGCTGCCCTCATTCCGCCCCCATTCTTAGCCATCTAGCTGTGAAGGCAATATCCTATGGCCAACCTGTCCCTGCTTGGCTTAAACCCCGGGAGAAACCGTTTCCTTGGCACTTGTCAGGGTTGCAAACTCTGGAACACCGGCTTGTCCTTCGAGTACTTGAAAGCTATTCAGGAGACAGACTGAGGTGAGAGGCAAGTTCTCTGCGAGAACCCAAGATTCTGCAAACGAGAGATTTGCTGATGTTTCCCAGTGAACTTGTCTGGCTTTCTGATGTGACATCACAACCTGAAGTTTTTCGAAAATTTCTAAGACTCAAGAGAAAACATCCGCTTATACAATCTTCCCACTTTGCCATATGCAGTGGGCTTGGAGAAGGGGGCGGGGCAAGGAGGAGCTTCCGGTCTCCGCTGCTCACAGGGACTCCTCCCAGGGGCTCTGAATCAGGAGGTCGTGCTGTCAGAGCCTTTTCTGTGGCTTGCACTGTTCAAATTCATGAAGAATTTCACCATCTGCTCTTTCTGTGACCTGATGTCACACAGACCAGAATATAATATTCTCGTCCCAAACCCTTCCCTTTTAAGGGTATGCACAACCTTTTAAGCGCTGTCCAATTTTAGGGAGAGAACTTTTTTTTGCTCCCGCAGCCTGCCTCCTCCTGGAGAAGGATCGGAATCCGTATGGGAGGACGGTCTCCGAGACCCCTGGCCCTGAGCTTGTGTCCGGTTGAGCAGGCCTCTTTGCTCTGCCATATTTTGCCTTCGTTTCTGACTCTAGAGATGCTGTGAGCCTTCAAGAACCACAGGCTTGAGGGGCCCATGCCTGTTGCCTCCCTGCCACCCTTGTTTTTCCTCTCTTTCTCCTCAAATTTGCCATCTAAGTGACCGTGGCTCACTGGTACTGCCGCCACCACCTGCGGCCACTCCTTCAGTCTGTCTCTCCTGGGCATTTTTCTCTCTTCTGCTTTTTCTCCTTCCTGACATCTTCCTCACTGTTTCTCCCCTTGTGGGTGAATGAACTGTCTTTGTATCGCCATCACCCGCCCATCAAAATGTTCTTTTGCCTTATTTATTTATTTAATTTTTTTGCCAGTGGCTGACAGACAAGGCCTGGCATGTCAGGGGTAACTGGGGGCATTCACCTCTTACTCAGAACAGCACAAGACCTGTCCCCCCAGGCTCTGGGAAGTCTACAGCACTGGTCCTGGAAGGCACCACTGTCTGTATCTTCCTCCAAATGAAACTCCACCTCGATACTGTGTGCAGATTCAGGCACAAGACTCCAGCAGCTTCCCCGGGGCACGGGGGCAGGGGGCACGGGGGCAGAGGTCACCTGAACGCACTCCCTCGGTCCCAGACTCCCCTCATGGCTTTGATGTGTTGTGTTTGCAGAACTCTCCTGCAGCAACTACAGAAGCTTCAGACATTGGTGATGGGCAAGGTTTCACGCACCTGCAAGTTGGCGGGCACACA